>PVLC010010297.1:32600-51039 GCA_004027655.1 Graphiurus murinus | reverse complement strand
TTTTTTTTTTTTTTTTTTTGCGGTACTGGGGATTGAACTCAGAGGCATTCTACCTCCGAGCTATACCCCCAGCCCTATTTTTTATTCTTTATTTTGAAACCGAGTCTCACTAAGTTGCGGAGTGCCTCACTAGGTAGCTGAGGCTGGCCGCGAACCCAGATC
Organism: Graphiurus murinus; assembly: GCA_004027655.1. Classification (NCBI taxonomy): domain Eukaryota; kingdom Metazoa; phylum Chordata; class Mammalia; order Rodentia; family Gliridae; genus Graphiurus; species Graphiurus murinus. The sequence continues at coordinate 50,877 of PVLC010010297.1, read as the reverse complement.
CTCCAGTCTCAGCCTCCCGAATGCTGGGATTACAAGCGTGCGCCACCACGCCCGGCTGGGGGCAGTCTTTTTCTTTGCTGATGTCCTGCACTGATGAACAGTGAAGGCTATGGTGTGTCAGATACTGTTCTAGGGGCTTAGGAACACTGCCGTGAACTTGACATAGCTTCTGCCCTCATGAGGCTCACATTCTAGAAGCAGGAGAGCAATAAAAAGTACATGAGTGTTGGGCATGGTGGCTCACGCCTGTAATCCCGGTACTTGAGAGGCTGAGACAGGAGGATCGAGGGTTCAAGGCCAACCCCAGAAACTTACTGAGACTCTGTTTTACAATAAGTAAAGCTGGGTGTGGTGGCGCATGCTTGGAATCCCAGTGTCTTGGGAGGCTGAGACAGGAGGATCACAAGTTTGCGGCCAGCGTCAGCAACTTGTGAGGCCCTCTGCAATTTAGTGAGACCCTGTTTCACAATAAAGAATAAAATAGGGCTGGGGGTATAGCTCAGAGGTAGAATGCTCCTGGGTTCAATCCCCAGTACTATATAAATAAATAAATAAATAAATAAATAAATAAATAAATAAATAAATAAAGCTGGGCATGGTGGCGCAAGCTTGTAATCTCAGTACTTGGGAGGCTGAGACAGGAGACTAGAAGGTTCAAAGACAGCCTCAGCAAGCAGTGAGACTCATCAACCTAGTGAGATCCTGTTTCAAAATAAAAGTAAAATAGGGCTGGGAGTGTAGCTTGGAGGTAGAATCCTTCTGGGTTCATTCCCCAGTGGCCCCCCCACACACAAAATAAGTTGTAAAATAGGGTTGGAGATATAGCTCAGAGTATGTATAATGCCACAGGGTTCAATACCCAGTGCCATAAAAACAAACAAATGAAAAAAACCCATGAGTAATGACAGTTATTCAGTCATGGTAAATGCTGTGGAGACAAAGGAAGCAGGATGGAGGGAAATTTTCTGTTAAACTAGTTCTGGCTCTAATATCTACCAAATAATTTTTCTAGTTTGTCATTTGTCTTGTAACTACATCTATGAAATTTTGGTCAGTGCATAAGGTTTTCCTCCTCCTCCTCCTTTTTTTGTCCTGGGGATTGAATCCAGATGCATTTTATCTCCCAGCTAGACCCCCAGGCCCTTATTTTATTTATTTATTTATTTATTTATTTATTTATTTATTTATTTATTTATTTATTTTGTTCGGTACTGGGGATTGAACTCAGGGGCATTCTACCTCGGAGCTATACCCCCAGCCCTATTTTTTATTCTTTATTTTGAAACCGAGTCTCACTAAGTTGCAGAGTGGCTCACTAGGTAGCTGAGGCTGGCCATGAACCCGGATCCTCCGGTCTCAGCCTCCCGAATGCTCCAGGCCCTTATTTTAAAACAGGGTCTCACTAAATTGCCGAGTCTGGCCTCAAACCTGCTATTCTCCTGTCTCAATTTCCCAAGTACTGAGATTACAGGTGAGCAGAAGTATTTTCATATGGTCAAATTTATAAATCTTTTTCTTCATGGCTTTTTTTGCCTGGAAAGGTCCTTCTAATCCCAAGATTATTAGTGCATTTTGCCAAGGTTTTCCTGTGGATTTACTTATTCCATTTACGTCTTTAATCCATCTGGAACTGCTTTCAGCATAAAGAGCAAGGAAGGGATCCAGCTAAATTTGTTAGCCAGTTGGCCCAGGACCCTTCATTAAATAGTCCGTCTTTTCCTTGGGGATTTGAAATAGTCTCTATAAAATATATTCATTCTCCCTTGTACTTAGAAATGCTTTTGCACTTTCTGTCTATCCCCGTGGCACAGCAGCCATCCAGATCACTATACCTTTGTGTTTCTTTTGATATCTGGCAAGGTTGGCTCTTTGGACAAATCACTCACTGCTCTGGGCCTCAGTTTCCTTCTTTGTAAAACAGGGATGCTATCAACCTTGAAGGGTTGTTCTGGGAATTAATGAATTAATGGACCATTTTAGTCCGAGGTCAGGTAAGCCTCTTTGAGAAGGTAATATTTGAGCTGAAATCTGATTGACAAGGAGGAGCACGCCTGGCAGAGGGCACCGCAAAGACAGAACCCCAAGGCAGGGACTAGCTTAGTGTGTTGAAAGATCTTGCAGAGGGAGGGATGGCGGCGCTTCCGGAGGGAACAGACGAACCACAGCAGGATCAGGAGGGAGGGTGGGGCCCGCTGACCCAGTCCCTGTCCCCACAGTCGATGGAGTCCCAGGTGGAGGAGTGGTACCGCGAGGTGGGCGAGCTGCAGGCGCAGACCGCGGCGCTGCCGCTGGAGCCGGCGAGCAAGGAGCTGGTGGGCGAGCGGCAGAACGCGGTGGGCGAGCGGCTGGTGCGCCTGCTCGAGCCCTTGCAGGAGCGCCGCCGCCTGCTGCTGGCCTCCAAAGAGCTGCATCAGGTGGCGCACGACCTAGACGACGAACTGGTGAGGCGGGGGCGGGGCTTGAGGGGCGGGGCGGGTTCGAGGAGGGGCGGGGCGGGGCTTGAGGGGCGGGGCGGGTTCGAGGAGGGGCGGGGCGTCGGGCAGGGCGGAGCCAGAAGGGTGGAGATCCCGGCGATCCCGCGCGGGACTCGGGTGGGTCGTGAGCCGCCCAAAGACTCAGTCATTCGGTCATTCACCTGCGCGTTCCCTCTGTCACACTCACTTTCAATCACTCACTGATTTATTCATGAAGTCACCCACTTATTGACTCACTGGTTTGTTTATCCTTTATTTCTTCCTCCACTCGTTTATTTACTTATTACTCATTATTCACTCATTCGTATCTATTGATTTCCTCATTCAGCCACTCACTTCCTGACATTCATTCGTTCACTCACTTGGACCACGTGGGTCGGGCCCTACGCTTGGATAGTGCGGGGGTCAACAGCTAACTAAGGCAGACCCCTACTGCTGCCGGTAAAAGGCTCCGAGTCCAAAGCGGAAAACAGACAGACGTCCCCAGACAGTGACAACCCAGGGTGGTTAGGGTGCGCCTAAGGGAAAGTGGGAGTCCAGAGAAGGCAGCTGGCCAAACTTAAAAGTCAGGAAGGGCTTCCAGAAAGAGGTATGTCTGAGCTGAGATCTGAAGGAAGAGCACAAGTAAGAGGAAATGGGAAGGGGATTCCAGGAGCAAGACCTGCAGGCCAAAGGCCAGAGGTGAGCAGGAGGAAGCATGTCAGCGGAGGAGGAAGCCCCTGGATGCGGGGCAAGGGGCCGGCGTGTGCGTTGTGATGGACCAGTCCTTGGGTGCATTCTCTCCTTCACCTGCTCCTCGTGTCCTCTCCAGGCATGGGTTCAAGAGCGGCTGCCACTGGCCATGCAGACCGAGCGAGGCAGTGGTTTGCAGGCTGTCCAACAGCACATCAAAAAGAACCAGGTGAGCTGAGCCAGGTGAGGGAGTTAGAACATATTTGGATACACGTAATAGAAAATAGATCTGGGTGGTTAAAGCTGAGAGAGAGAGAGAGAGAGAGAGAGAGAGAGAGAGAGAGAGAGAGAAGAGGAGAGAAGAGAGAGAGAGAAAGGGAATGAGAATGAATATGAATATGATTTTTTTTTTTTTTACTTTTGTCAGTGAAAAGACTGGACATCAGGTCCAGGTGCATCTAGGTGCTTCTAGTTATTGTTATGAATCTCTTGGCTCTGTTTTGTTGTTTTATTTTTTGTTTTTTGTTTTGGTACTGGGGATTGAACCCAGGGGCATTCTACCTCTGAGTTATACTCACAGCCTTCCCCCCCCCCTTTTAGGGGTGTGTGTGTGTGTGTGTGTGTGTGTGTGTTAGTTACTGGGAATTGAACCCAGGAGCATTCTACCTCCAAGCTACACCCCCAGCCAGATTTTATTCATTTGGAAACAAGGTTTTGCTAGGTTCCTGAGAGCCTCACTAAATTGCCGAGGCTGGCCTCAAACCTGTGATCCTCCTGTCTCAGCCTTCCAAGTACTGGGATTACAGGCATGCATCACTGTGCCTGGCTTCTGTTTTTTTGTTTGCTTTGTTTTTGTTTTCTGTGTTAGCTTTCATCTCTGGCCAACTCTCTTCTCTTTATCTGGTGATAAAAGGCCTCCAGCAGATTCTGGTTTATCCTACCAGCAAAACCAAAAAGAATGTCTCCTTCTCGAAAATCTCACCATTCAAGCCGGGTGTGGTGGCACACGCTTGTAATCCCAGCATTTGGGAGGTTGAGACAGGAGGATCCAGGTTCGAGGCCAGCCTCAGCTGCCTAGTGAGGCACTCCGCAACTTAGTGAGACCCGGTTTCGAAATAAAGAGTAAAAAATAGGGCTAGGAGTGTAGCTCGGAGGTAGAATGCCCCTGAGTTCAATCCTCAGTACCGAAAAAAAAAAAAATCTCACCATTAATCCCAAGGATGACACTTACTTGCATGACTTGAGTCACATGCCCACCCTCAAGAGAATCATGATGGCCAGAGATTTTTTTTTTCAGCCCTATTTTTTATTCTTTATTTTGAAGCAGGGTCTCACTAAGTTTTGGAATGCCTCACTAGGTAGCTGAGACTGGCCGTGAACCCGATCCTCCGGTCTCAGCCTCCCAAATACTGGGATAACAAGCCTGCGCCACCATGCCAGGCTCATGACCAGATATTTGAACTGTTCAATAGCCCCTCCCTCCCCGCCCGACCTGCTGGTGGAGTCAACTTTAACTTAATTACCCAGGCTGAGATGGGAACAAGGGTCCCTCCCCCCCAAAAAAAGAACAGGGTCCTGTGACTATAAGTGAAGGAAATGGCTATGATGAAAGAAAAAGACAAACCACAAACAAACAAGACCTCAGAATGCCCACAGGGAGAAAGGATACAGAGAAACAGCAGGCAGATGAGCCCCTAAGATCTCTGGAGCTCTCTTCAGTTTTCACATCCAAATAAGTAGAGAGTTGGTCTAGAGCAGTGGTTTTCAGACTCCATAGCCAAGAATCCCTTTGGTTAAAGCAACACTTTCACCAAAGCCCAAAGTAAGACACACAAAAAGGAATAGTGATGCATTGACTATAGACTTAATGTGAGCTGGGCGTGGTGGCACATGCCTGTAATCCCAGTACATGGGAGGCTGAGATAGGAGGATTGCAGGTTCATGGCCAGTCTCCGTAACCTAGCAAGACCCTGTTTCAAAACAAAAAACAAAAACCAGGTGTGGTGGTGCACACTCATAATCCCAGTATTTGGGAGGCTGAGACAGGAGGAACAAAGGTTCACAGCCAGCCTCAGCTGTTTAGTGAGGCCCTCTGCAACTTAGTGAGACCCTGTTTCAAAATAAAAGAATAAAATAGGCTTGGGGTATACAAACTCAGAGGTAGAATGTCCCAGGGTTTAATCTCTAGTACCCTCCCCCCATAAAGTTAATACGTAGCTGAGTGCTGTCCGAATTTAATCCCCTCGATAACTGTATAAGGTAGTATTGTGATTTTCCTAAAAAATTTAAGTTGAGTGGATTCAACACTGAAAGATGTTGGGGAGGTGGGCCCATAAATTATTTGGGGAAGTTCATGATTATGTTGCACTAAACGGAATTCTTTAGGAGACTGGAGTTTTTCTTAGGTTTTGCTTGTCTATCTGATGAAAATACTATTGGGTGTTGACAGTACTGGGAACAAACAGAAGTGTTTCATTATTGTCACAGTTAAGGAAACTTGATAATGTGTACTCAGTGCTTAAAATGGGGAGAGCTCGGCTCTGTGTGCAGTGAGCACACCGGATCTATTGGGCTGCTGAACAAATAGTCAGAGTTGATATTGATTGAGCCAGGTGTAGTTCTAAGTGCTCCATAATTTATCACCTGGCAACAGCCCCACAAGGTATTCTCAGGTAGGTATTCTCAGGCCACTGCTAGCCATCTGACTTTGGCAAGTTCCTCACCCTCTCTGTGCCTAGTTTCCTCATCTGTAGCAGGAGAACGAGAATGTTTGTGGGATTGGAGCGGGGAGGAGAGTTGTGGCTATACTGTGCAAAGCCCTTGCTTAGCAAGGCACCTGGCAAGGAAGCAGGCACTCAGGAAGTACTGGTGGGTATTTCCACTTACTGGTGAGGAAACTGAGCCACTTGGGAAGTTAAATAAGGTACTCCGCAAGTACAGAGGTGGTTGAGGGAGCCTTCTCTGGAGGAGAGGGAGCTGTTCTGTATCTTGGTCTGGGTACACTGGAGCATGCATGTGTAAAAATGTGTTGAGCTATACACCTGAGATTTGCACACTTCACTATACGTAAATCCTGCCTCAATATCCACAGAGGATTGGTTCCTGGCCCCCTGTGGATATAAAAAATCTTGGATAATCAAGTCCCTTATGTAAAGTGGGGCAGTATTTGCATAAAATCTACACACATCCTCTTATCTACTTTATTATTTCTTGTTTTAATGGGGATTGAATTTAATGGAGATTTAAATTTTTATGAATTTAATGAGGATTGCATCCAGAGGCACTCTACCAGTGAGCTTCACCCCTAGCCCTCTGGAGCCAGCCTCCTGTGTTCAAATCCTGCCACTCCTTGCTAGCTACGTGGGCAGTGGTGTGACTGAGTAAGGGTACAATGCTTTTGTGGTACTAGCACGTGGTAAGCGATTTGAGGCTGTCTGTTACTTGCAGAGGCACAGACAGCCTTGCGGGATCACTGCACCCCCCCTCCACCCTGAATTTCCATTCGCAGGGTCTGCGGCGGGAGATCCAGGCCCATGGGCCGCGCCTGGAGGAGGTGCTGGAGCGTGCAGGCGCCCTGGCGTCGCTGCGCAGCCCTGAGGCCGAGGCGGTGCGCCGCGGGCAGGAGCAGCTGCAGAGCGCCTGGGCCGGATTGCGAGAGGCGGCTGACCGGCGGCAGCAGGTGCTGGACGCCGCCTTCCAGGTGGAGCAGTACTACTTCGACGTGGCAGAAGTGGAAGCATGGCTGGGCGAGCAGGAGCTGCTCATGATGAGTGAGGACAAGGGCAAGGTGCGCCGGGCTGGGGGCTCGGGGGTCTGGGGCACAGGAGCCGGGGGCCGGCCGCTGCTGCCTCATCGCGGGCGCCGTGTGCCCCCCCCCCCCAGGATGAACAGAGCACTCTGCAGCTGCTCAAGAAGCACCTGCAGCTGGAGCAGGGCGTGGAGAACTACGAGGAAAGCATCGCGCAGCTGTCGCGCCAGTGCCGGGCGCTGCTGGAGATGGGGCACCCCGACAGGTGGGCGGGCGGGGGCGGGCCCAGGCGGGGCGGGGCCAGTTCCTGGGAGTGGGCCTGCGGATCTGAAGCCTCGCTCTTGCAACTTGAGGCAGGGCCAGAACTGGTCCTTGGGGTGGTGGAAGGGACCCTCGTTGCCGCGTGCTGGAGTCCTCCGGTTTGGGTCTGTGGGTGGCACCGGAATGAAGGGGCATTGCCCAAGGATGGTTGAGAGGGTGGGGCCAGGAGCACTGGGGTTAGAGTGTTGTGAGCGGCCTACTGAGGTGTGAAGGAGAAGGTGATTTCTGGGACTGAGTGAGAGAAGTCATAGCCAGGACAGGCAAGGGCTTTCCTGTCCAGTAGGCAGGGGAGTATTTGGGAGGACGGAAAAGCCTGAAGTGCTGAGCTCAGGGCTGAGGCTGGCATTGCTGGTGTCTCCTCAGGGAGCCTCGGGGAGGCCTGGCCCAGAGGTGAGACCTAAGAGGGACACTGATGCCGGGCGTGGTGGTGCACACTTGTAATCCCAGTACTTGGGAGGCTGAGACGGGAGGATTGCAAGTTCGAGGCTAGCCTCAGCTACTTAGTGTGATCCTGTTTCAAAATAAAAGAATAAAATTGGGCTGGCAGTGTAGCTCAGAGGTAGACTGCCTCTGGGTTCCATCCCCAGTACCACAAAAAAAAAAAAAAAAAAAAAAAAGAAAGAAAAGAGGGACACAGTCTGGAGGTTGGGGCTGGAGGTGGAGCAGACTGGTTGGGTACTGAAGGCAGCAGTTGAAACTACCCACTTCAGCCAGACGTGGTGGCGCATGCTTGTAATCCCAGCATTTGGTAGGCTGAACCGGAGAATCCGGGTTCGTGGCCAGCCTCAGCTACCTAGTGAGGCACTCCGCAACTTAGTGAGACCCGATTTCAAAATAAAGAATTAAAAAAAGGGCTGGGGGTGTAGAATGCCCCTGAGTTCAATCCCCGGTACCACGAAAGAAAAGAAAAAGAAACTACCCACTTCATTGCATGGGAGGGATAAAGGACCAAAGATAGAAACTAGGTGAAAAGCCAAAAAGACAAAAACCAAAGAAACTGGGCAAGCCCAGGTTGGGGGTGAGCTTGTTGTGATATGAGCTGGGTGCTAAGATCCAAGTACAGGGCTGACTGAATCTGAGACTTGCAGAAAACAGTCCAGCCAGAGGGAAGCAGAGCAGCACGACTCTGCCTGAACATTCAGGGGAAACACAGCCCTGCCTTGGGAGGGGGCGATTAGGAGGCTGTGGATCTGCCCCAGAAGTCTCAGGGGCTCTGTCCTTGCTCCTCCTCATCTTCCTTCAGCGAGCAGATCAGCCGGCGGCAGTCTCAGGTGGACCGCTTGTACGTGGCGCTCAAGGAGCTGGGGGAGGAGCGCAGGGTGGGCCTGGAACAGCAGTACTGGCTGTACCAGCTCAGCCGCCAGGTGGACGAGCTGGAGCACTGGATTGCAGAGAAGGAGGTGGTGGCCGGTTCTCCTGAACTTGGCCAGGACTTCGAGCATGTCTCGGTAAGCACTGTTAGGTATGGCAATGATACTAGCAGCCACTGTGCATGCTACTAATGTTCTCTAGACCTCAGTTTCCCCACTGGTAGCATGAGGATGATAATAGTGCTACCTCATGGCTGTTGTGAAGCAAATGGATTACCATAACATAAAGTGCTTAGAACCCTGGGTGGCACACTTGGTGCCTAGCATCGGATTAGTTATTAATACTATATCATGCCGGGTATGGTGATGCACACCTGTAATCCCAGTATGTGGGAGGCTGAGACAGGAGAATCAAAGATTTGCAGCTAACCTCAGCAACTTAATGAGACCCTGTTTCAAAATTAAAAAAATAAAATAGCTCAGAGGTAGAATGCCCCTGGGAGCCAGGTGTGATGGTACATGCTTGTAATCCCAGCATTTGGGAGGCTGAGACTGGAGGATCCGGGTCCGAGGCCAGCCTCAGCTGCTTAGTGAGGCACTCCACAACTTAGTGAGACCCTATTTCAAAATAAAGAATAAAAAAATAGGGCTGGGGTGTAGCTTGGAGGTAGAATGCCCCTGGGTTCAATTCCCAGTACCACACACAAAATAAGTAAATAAAAATAATAAACCAGGTGTGGTGGTGTGTACTTGTAATCCTAGTACTTGGGAGGCTAAGATAGGAGGATTGCAGGTTCGAGGACAGCCTCAGCAAGTAGTGAGACTTGTGTCAACCTAGCAAGACCCTGTTTCCAAATTAAAATAGGGTTATGATAGTGTTTATTATTGTAATAACTCAAACCTGCCACAAGATAGCAGATGGGGGGGGGAGCTGGCGTCCACAGCCCCTTTGCCCACTTTGCCATGCCCCCCACATCCTGGTGGCAGGTGCTGCAGGAGAAATTCTCAGAGTTCGCCAGTGAGACAGGCACGGCTGGGAGGGAGCGGCTGGCGGCCGTGAACCAGATGGTGGATGAGTTGATTGAGTGTGGCCACACAGCAGCAGCCACCATGGCCGAGTGGAAGGACGGACTGAACGAGGCCTGGGCCGAGCTGCTGGAGCTCATGGGTACTCGGGCCCAGCTGCTGGCCGCCTCTCGGGAGCTGCATAAGTTCTTCAGTGACGCCCGAGAGCTTCAAGGACAGATCGAGGAGAAACGGAGGCGGCTGCCCCGCCTGACCGCACCACCTGAGCCAAGACCCAGCGCCAGCTCCATGCAGCGGACCCTGCGGGCCTTTGAGCATGATTTGCAGCTCCTCGTGTCCCAGGTGGGGCGCCGGCAGCCACGGGGGCTGGTGGGAGGACCTGGACAGTATGGCTGAGAGATGTGGGCAGCAGGGCAGATAAAAGTCAGGCTGTGGAACAGGTATATTAGGCAGCAGAACAGGTAGAGAGCAGACAGGAAGAATTGGATAATGGGACAGATAGAAAATGGACTGATTACACGGTGCACGGTAGTGACAGAAAAAAGTGATACAGTAGGGCTGATAGATATTACCTGATGTGTCTAATGGAGATTAGGCGGTGCTTGCAAGCGGATGGTAAGATGCCAGTGTGGTCTATTTGGATGGAGGAGTTAAACAGAATTTTGAGAGAGCTCGGAGAAATTTGTGTGCTAAAAATTAGACAGTAGTCTGTGGTAGAAGCCATATGGTTTGCTGGGCATGGTGGCCCACACTTGTAATCCCAGTACTTGGGAGGCTGAAGATTGTGAAGGTTCATGGCCAGCCTCAGCTACTTAGTGAGGCCCTCCACAACTTAGTGAGACCCTGTTTCAAAATGAAGAATAAAAAATAGGGTTGGAGGTGTAGCTTAGAGGTAGACTGCCCCTGGGTTCAACCCACAGCACTAAAAAAAACAAAAACAAAACAAAAAAAACCTCTTAAGTTAATTTCACTAGTAATTTTTTTTGTTTGTGGTGTTAGGAATTGAACCCAGGGCCTCACACATGTGAGGCAAGTGCTCTACCATTGAACTATATCCCCAGCTCTGAAATTAATTTGATAGGGGAGGATTGAATGGAAAAGGCAAGAGAGCTAAGAGAAATCAGGGAGATGATCTGAGAGGAATGGGAGGCAGATCTGAGACGTCAGGTGGAAACAAAGCCATGGGCCTAAGAGAACTCAAGCAACAGGACTGAAGGGAACTGGGTTGCAGGTCTAAAGGGAGACAGAAATTGGACAATTAATTATAAATCATACAGATGACTGTTAGAAATGGGGCTGAGAGGTAGCAATTAAATGGAAGATCTGAGAAATTGGGGGGAGGTGCTTGAAAAGAGGTCAGGTGATTGAACCAATAGAGTGAGCAGCATTTGCAGGAAGGGCTGGGTGTGTACAGCTCAGTGGTGGAGTGCCTACCCAGCATGTGGGAGAGACCCTGGGTTCCATCCCCAGCCCAGGAAAGAAAGGGGAGGGGGGTAGAAGAAGGAAGGAAGGAGAAATTGGGCAGGAGACTGACCATAATCGAACAGCCTTTCTGAAGAAGTGGCTTACTGGTAGGCAGTGGGTCTCAAATGAATAGTGGAGGGGGGATATACCCAACAGATCTCAGGGTGGAAAGGTTTCCTGGAAGATATCAGATTGCTCGGAAACAAGATAGAGGTGGGCCTGCTTGAAAAAGAAAAAAAAAATGGACCTGATAGAAATAGAGCTCTCAGCTGGGTATGATGGTGCACACCAGTTAATCCCCATACTTGGGAGGCTGAGACAGGAGGATTGCAGGTTTGAAGACAACCTCAGCAAGTAGTGAGACTCATATCTAACTAGTGAGAGACTGTTTCAAAACAAAAATAAGCCAAGCCTGGTGTGGTAGCACACGCTTGTAATCCCAGTACTTGGGAGGCTGAGACGGAAGGATCCGAATTCACAGCCATCCTCAGCTACTTAGTGAGGCCCTCTGCAACTTAGACCCTGTTTCAAAATAAAGAATAAAAAATAGGGCTGGGGTGTAGCTCGGAGGTAGAATGCCCCTGAGTTCAATCCACCATACTGCAAAAAAAAAAAAAAAAAAAAAAAAGGACTGAGGATGTAGCTCAGAGGTAGAATGCCCCTGGCTTCAATCCCCAGTACCGAAAAAAAAAATAAAATAAGTAATAAAAATAAGCTGGGCGTGGTGGCGCACGCTTGTGATCTCAGTATTTGGGAGGCAGAGACAGGAGGATTGCAGGTTCAAGACCAGCCTCAGCAACTCAAGTGAGGCCCTTTGCAACTTAGTGAGACCCTGTTTCCAAATAAAAAAAGAATGAAATAGTTCTAGGGCTATAGCTGGGAGGTAGAATGCCCCTGGGTTCTATCCCGAGTACCACCAAAAAAACCAACAACAATCAATCAATTTAAAAAAATAGGGCTGGGGGTATAGCTCGGAGGTAGAATTCCCTGGGGTTCAATCCCCAATACTACAGTTAAAACAAAACAGGGCTGAGTATAGCTCAGTGGTAGTATGCTCCTGGAATTGAACCTGGAATTCTGAGCGCATACGCATGCCTGTATTTCCAGTTCTTAGGAAGTTGAGACAGGAGGATCTCAGGTTCGAGGCCAGCCTCAGCAACTTAGTGAGGCCCTCAGCAACTTAATGAGACCATGTTTCAAAGTAAAAATAAAATAGGGCTGGGGGTGTCGCTCTGAGGTAGAATGCCCCTGGGTCAAGTGTTCAATCCCTAGTACCACTCACACACACACAAAAAAGGTAGGTAGGTAGAAAGAAAAGAAATACAACCCTCAGCCCAAAAGAAATCAGGCAGTGGACTGAAAGAAACCTGACTATACATCTTTCTAAAGAAGTCAGAACCCGGGTAAATCAGAGAAGACTTAGGCCTCTGAGAGCAATGTGGAGTGGGTCTACAAGAAGTCAGAAAGGAGGCAAGGCCCAGAGGAATCAGGCGGCAGATTGGAGGGCAGCCGTTGACGGGACCACAGGGCGGATGGTCGGGCCTGGGCGGGTGAAGGTTGGCGCTCCACCGGGCTCGCCCCTCAGGTTCGGCAGCTACAGGAAGGGGCGGCCCAGCTGCGGACGGTGTACGCGGGTGAGCACGCCGAGGCCATCGCCAGCCGGGAGCAGGAGGTGCTGCAGGGTTGGAAGGAGCTGCTGGGAGCCTGCGAGGATGCCCGCCTGCACGTCAGCTCCACCGCAGACGCGCTGCGCTTCCACAGCCAGGCCCGAGACCTGCTCTCCTGGATGGACGGCATCGCCGGCCAGATCGGGGCAGCCGACAAGCCCAGGTGCCCCTCCTCCCACCTCGGGCTTTCCGCGCACGTCTCGGGCCAGACCCACCACAGTCCCCTTCCCTTAAGAAACCTCAGCATAGCTCGACTGGTCGATCAAGCCTGTAATCCCAGTACTTGAGAGGCTGAGACAGGACGATCACGGATTCAAAGACAGTCTTAGCAACTTAGCGAGACCCTTAGCAGCCTAGTGAGACCCCATTTCAAAAACGAAATAGTTGGGGATGTAGTTCAGTGGTAGAAGCATTTATGTAGCATGTGTGAGGCTCTGGGGTTCAATCTCCAGCACTGAAAATAAAAAGAAAAAAGGGCTAGCAGGGGTGGTGCTCAGAGGTAGAATGCTCCTGGGCTCAGTCCCCCTTAACACACACACACACACACACCACAACAGCCAATACCTGTGTGGCACCTCTGTGTGCCTGGCAGTCTTGTATACACTTCACTTCATGCATGTTAAGACCCCTTCCAGGCCTGGCACAGGAGACACCTCCTGCCCTCTGAACTTCCCAGGTGCCCACTACCGCCTTCCTCATGGGGACGCCACTGCATGGGATGGGCTGAGGTCGGGATCAGGGCAGGGCAGGCGTGCAGCTCTATTTGTCAGGGTGGAGGGGCAACCATAACAGATCATTCTGGCATCTCAGGGGCTTAACCTAGCAGGCACTAACTTATTGCTCACATAGTGGCACCATATCTGTGTCCTGCAGAAGCCAAGCCTGTCCCTTGGGAACAGGGAACCAGGACCCTTCTGCCACTCAGCCCTGGGAGTCATTTACTGGACCCCCTGCATCCCGCTTTGATGGGGAGAAGGCAGCAGGAGGGTCACTTGGGAGGCTTAGGGACTCAGGCCGGTGGCCCAGTCTATCTCCCAGGGTGGCTGGAGGTTGAGTTCAGCCATGTGCCCACGAAGAAGAGGACTTGGAGAGTGTGGACACATGGCATTGTTCTGTGCTTGTGGGACTTGAACCTTCACTTTTTTTTTTTTTTTTTTTTTGTGGTACTGAGGATTGAACTCAGGGGCATTCTACCTCTGAGCTCCACCCCCAGCCCTATTTTTTATTCTTTATTTTGAAACAGGGTTTCACTAAGTTTTGGAGGGCCTAAGTAGCTGAAGATGGCTGCAAACCCGGATCCTCTGGTCTCAACCTCCCAAGTACTGGGATTACAAGCATGTGCCACCATGCCTGTCATGGAATTAAGTATTTTTATTATGAACTGGATATGGTGACACACATCTGAAATACTAGTACTTGGGAGACTGAGACAGGAGGATTATAGGTTCCAGGGCAGCCTAAACAATTTAGTGAGACCCTGTTTCAAAATAAAAAATACAATAGGCCTGGGAGTGTAGCTCGGAGGTAGAATGCCCCTGGATTCAACCTCTAGTACAGAAAATTTTTTTTATTATGAAAAAAAATTAAATATACCATACATAAAAGTAGAGATGACAGCCGGGCTTTGTGGTGCATACTTGTAATCCCACTACTTGGGAGGCTGAAATAGGAGGATCACAGATTGAAGACAGCCTCAGCAACTCAGCAAGACCCCGTTTCAAGACAAAGGGCTAGAAATGTAGCTTGGAGGTAGAATGTTCCTGGGCTCAATCCCCAGAACCAAAAAGAAAGAAAGAAAAATAGAGACGGCAGTACCGTGAATACACATGTGCATTGTGACCATCTGGCTTGAATAACATCAGCATGTGGCCAGTTTCATTTCGGCTCATCATTCTCCCTCCACTTGTTCTGTGTTCTTTTAAAACAAACCTCAGGTTTTGTATAATTTCACAGAGTATATTTTATTTTTATTATTTTTTTAATTTTTTGGTGCTCGGGTTGAGCACAGGGGCATTCTATCTTTAAGCTACACCCGCAGCCCTCTTTTGCTTTTTGTTTTGAAGCAAGGTCTCACTAAGTTGCAGAGGCTGGCTGCAAACCTGTGATACTCCTGTCTCAGCCTCCCATGTACTGGGATTACAAGTGTGTACCACACCAGCTCACAGAGTATATTTAAAATTTTTTTTTTTTTTTTTTTTTTTTTTTTTTTTTTTTTTGCGGTACTGGGGGTTGAACTCAGGGGCATTCTACCTCCGAGCTATACCCCCTGCCCTATTTTGTATTTTTTTATTTTGAAACCGAGTCTCACTAAGTTGCGGAGTGCCTCACTTAGATAGCTGAGGCTGGCCGCGAACCCGGATCCTCCGGTCTCAGCCTCCCGAATGCTGGGATTACAAGCGTGCGCCACCACGCCCGGCTTATTTAAAATTTTTAAGTGTCCAACTCAGGCATGGTGGCACATGCCTGTAATCCCAGTACTTGGTAGGGTGAAACAGGAGAATGGCAAGTTCAAGGACAGTCTCAGAAACATAGCAAGACTCTGAGCAATGTAGTGAGACCCTGTGTCAAAACAAGAAATAAGCCGGGCGTGCTGGTGCACGCTTGTAATCCCAGTACTTGGGAAGCTGAGACTGGAGGATCCAGGTTCTTGGCCAGCCTCAGCTACTTAGTGAGGTCCTCTGCAACTTAGTGAGACCCTGTTTCAAAATAACGAATAAAAAGTAGGCCGGGCGTGGTGGCGCACGCTTGTAATCACAGCATTTGGGAGGCTGAGACCAGAGGATCCGGGTTCACGGCCAGCCTCAGCTACCTAGTGAGGCACTCCGCAACTTAGTGAGTCCCTGTTTCAAAATAAAGAATAAAAAATAGGACTGGGGATATAGCTCAGAGGTAGAATGCCCCTGAGTTCAATCCCCCAGTACCGCAAAAATAAAAATAAAAATAAAATAAAAGGGCTGGGGTGAAGCTAGGCATGATAGCACACACTTGTAATCCCAGTATTTAGGAGGCTGTGACTGGAGGATCCAGGTTTGCAGCCAGCCTCGGCTACTTAATGAGGCACTCTGCAACTTAGCAAGACCCTGTTTCAAAATAAAGAATAAAAAATAGAGTTGGGGGTGTAGCTCAGAGATAGAATGCCCCTGTGTTCTATCCCTAGACACACACACACACACACACACACACACACACACACACACGTAATAAAAAAAAATAAAATAAGGCTGGGATGTAGCCTGTCCCTGAGTTCAAACTCCAGTATCACACACACAAAAAAAAGGACTGGGGCTGGAGATGTAGTTCAGAGGTAGAACCCCTTTGGGCTCAATCCCCACAACCCCTTCCACACTCACACTCAGTTTGAAATATTAGCCAGGCATGGTGGTATATGTCTATAATCCCAATATTTGTAAGGCTGAGACAGGAAGATTGCAGGCAGATTCAAGGTTAGCCTGGGCAACTTAATGAGACACCATTTAAAAATAAATAAGTAAAAATAAAAATGGCTGTGGGTGTAGCTCAGTGCTAGAGGGCACCTGAGTTCAATCCCCAGTGCCACACACAAGAAAAAAGAAAGTTAGAAAAATTGGACAGTAGAATCCTAGAAGATCAGAATCACAACAGTGTGAGGTTTGGACAACTTAGAAAGTTGGACTCATTGATTTAATGGAGACCATGGACCCTCAGAACTTGGCCATAGAAGTAGGTGTCCTGAGTTGCGTGGAACGGGTCTCAAGGGAACTGACAGCAGCTCATCGGGAACTGAATACATGGGGTGGGCCGAGGGTGGCTGCCTGTGACTCGGATCCCTGCCACTGCCCACTGCAGGGATGTGTCGTCGGTGGAGGTGCTCATGAACTACCACCAGGGCCTGAAGACGGAGCTGGAGGCGCGGGTTCCTGAGCTGACTGCCTGCCAGGAGTTGGGACGCTCTCTGCTGCTCAACAAAAGTGCCATGGCTGATGAGGTGGGGAGAGGCCCGGGGAGTCCTGCTCTGCCCCCAGGCACATTGGGGTGGGAGCCACCCCTGATGCCCCTCCCATCCACCCACCATGCCCAGATCCAGGCACAGCTGGACAAGCTGGGAACCAGGAAGGAGGAAGTGTCAGACAAGTGGGACCGCCACTGGGAGTGGCTGCAGCAGAGTAAGTGGGGGCCCACACACGTGGCTCAAGGGCACTAGCACATGCTCTGCCATGCCTGACCAAGGCCCAGATGAGGCCATGAGCATGTCTTGCATACCACCCCCAGGTCCCAAAAGCAAACATAAGGGCCTGGGAGGGTGGGCGAGGGGGTTGCCTTGACATTGAATCCCTGGTGGCAGACATATAGGAGAGAAACTGGTGCCTTCAGAAAGAGCCCCAGCCAAGCTGGGCGTGGTGGCGCACATTTGTAATTCCAGTGCTTGGGAGACAGAAACCAAAGGATCGAAGGTTCGAGGCCAGTCTCAGCTATTTAGTGAGGCCCTCCACAACTTAGTCCTGTTTCAAAATAAACAGGACCCTGTTTCAAAATAAAGAATAAAAAATAGGGCCGGGAGTGTAGCTCGGAGGTAGAATGCCCCTGAGTTCAAGAAAGAAAGAAAGAGCCACAGCCCATGTTAATGCTGCAGAGCCAAGTGGTCAGGGCTGGGACAAGGGAAGCCAGGGGATGTGGAAGGCCAGAGAAGACGGCTGCTGCCCCAGGAAGGGCCCTGAGGTGCCCCCAGTGTCCTTACCCTGCATACCTGCCTCCAGTGCTGGAAGTGCACCAGTTTGCCCAGGAGGCGGTGGTGGCTGACGCCTGGCTGACGGCCCAGGAGCCACTGCTGCAGAGCCGGGAGCTGGGAAGCAGCGTGGATGAGGTGGAGCAGCTTATCCGGAGACATGAAGCCTTCCGAAAAGCCGCTGCAGCCTGGGAAGAGAGGTTCAGCTCTTTGCGGCGCCTGACAACGGTCTGCACCCCAGATCCTTCAGCCCCACAGTCCCTACACCCATTCCTCTTTATGAGACACACACACACACACACACACACACACACACACACACACACACACCTGGATTTGGTGCCCAGTCCTGTGTTGAGTGATCCTTATTGGGCTCCCGTGGAGTCAGGACGGGGCATCACCAGACAGTGACAGTTCAGAGGAGGTCAGGGATCTGATGGGGAAGAACCAGCAGAGGGTTGGGGGCTGGGATGGGATGGGGGAGGAACAGGGGGTCACAAGAGCCCAGAAGCTCTTGGCCTGGCCTGGGAGAGTTCCATCTGAGACCTAAAGAATGAGGTGGCTGGGTGTGGTGGTGCACACCTGTAATCCCAGTACTTTGAAGGCTGAGACAGGATTCCAGATTTGTTCAAATCCAGCCTCATCAATTTAGCTAGGCTCTCAGCAATTTAGGGAGACCTGTTTCAAAATAAAATAGGAAGCTGGGCGTGGTGGTGCACGCTTGTAATCCCAGCATTCGGGAGTCTGAGACTGGAGGATCCGGGTTCGAGGCCAGCCTCAGCTACCTAGTGAGGCACTCCGCAACTTAGTGAGACTCGGTTTCAAAATAAAGAATAAAAAATAGGGCTGGGGGTATAGCTCGGAGGTAGAATGCCCCTGAGTTCAATCCCCAG
>PVLC010010297.1:0-32500 GCA_004027655.1 Graphiurus murinus | reverse complement strand
TAGGCAATTTAGTGAAACTCTGTCTCAAAATAAAAAATAGAAAGGACTGGGAATTTCACTCAGTATTCGAGGCCCCTGAGTTCCATCCCTAGTTTAAAAAAAAAGAAAAGAAAAAAAGGAAGAGGGAGAAGTGTGTTGCAGAAAAGCACCCAGAGAAAGTGATGGTTTAGCTAATCCCTACAAAAGTAATAGGTGTTTAGCAGAGGAATAGGAATTAGGGCAGTGGCCTGGACAACCTTGCTTCTTCAAGGGACTAATGAGTGGTGTGCCTCCGGGCACCCCACCTGACCCTGGTCCCTCCATCCCCAGATTGAGAAACTCAAGGCAGAACAAAGCAAGCAGCCACCCACCCCCCTGCTGGGACGCAAGTTCTTCGGGGACCCCACGGAACTGGCCGCCAAGGCGGCTCCCCTATTGCGACCAGGGGGCTATGACAGGGGCTTGGAGCCCTTGGCCCGCCGGGCCTCGGACACACTGTCAGCCGAGGTGCGGACCCGGGTGGGGTACGTGCGCCAGGAGCTCAAGCCCGAACGCCTCCAGCCGCGCATTGACCGGCTGCCCGAGGTCCCGGGGAGGGTAGAGCCCGCGGCCCCTCCGGCGGCACCGGAGGACACGCCGGAGACCCCCGGGACCCCTGTGGTGGCGGAGCAGGTCCGGCCCCGGCCGGACCGCCAGGAATCAGCTGACCGCGCGGAGGAGCTGCCCCGGAGGCGGCGGCCAGAGCGCCAGGAATCGGCCGATCAACCCGAGGAGGCTTCGCGGAGGCGGCGGTCGGAGCGGCAGGAATCGACCGAGCACGAGGCGGCACACAGCCTTACCCTGGGCCGCTACGAGCAGATGGAGCGGCGGCGCGAGCGGCGTGAGCGGCGTTTGGAGCGGCAGGAGTCCAGCGAACAGGAGACGCCCATCAGAGGAGACCTGGTCAAGGGGTGAGGCCCCGAGTGCCCGGGGCGGGAGGGGGCGGAGGGAAGCCAGAGCGCTTAGAGCCGCAGAGACTCCGTGGTGAGACTTCTGGGCTCAGCACTGCCTAAGGGGCGATACCGTATTGGTACCCACTTAGCAGTGGTGTAAACTGAGGCTGAAAGAGGATAAGAGCTATGCCCATTGTCCCACAGGGGCAGCTCTTCCTGCCAAAAGAAAAGGCAGAGCGCTTTCCTCTAGGGGCAGGTTGTCAGGGTCCATGGCCCCTGGGTGTCCCCTGGCAGAGCTTTTGTTCTCTGCACTGGTGCCACTGTAGCGGAACAGTCACAGCTGTTTATGACAGCTCTTTCAACGGCCTTATGTAATGGGGGCCGTTATCTCCACTGTACGGATAGGGCAACTGAGGCACACAGGGCCAGTCACTCAGCCTGGAGCCCAGGCCTTTCAGAATCCAGAGTTAACCAGAGTACACTGTACACTGTCCAACTAGCTGTGTCCCCAGAAAGAGGACAAGAGACAATGATTTCTTGACCCTTAAGGATTTCTTGTTTCATGAATATTTGCTGAGTGTCCACTTGGTGCCTGGCATGTGCTAGGGAACGAAATGACCAAACTAGTACTCACCCTGCCTTCATGAAGCTCACAGTCCAGTGGGGAAACAGACTTGTCAGCAGACAGTTACAGTGGAATGGAGGATGTCCAGGGCATGAGTGGAGAAAGGCAATAGTGTGTTCAAAGGCATGAAGGCACCTTAAAAGTCAAAGAGAAGAGAGATGGGACACCCATGGTGTTCAGGAGACACCTGAGAAGTGGACAGAGGCCTGGCATTTCAGGCTAAAGGGTGGAGGGTGCTCTGACCAGTCAGGTGGGTCCCAAGGAGAAGGCACCCTAGTTCCATTGGGTCTTCTGTTCCCCCTCTCCTAGGAAGGCCACCCTGGCTGACATTGTGGAGCAGCTGCAGGAGAAAGAGGCAGGCCCAGGGCTTCCTGTTGGGGTGGTAAGTTGAGCCAAAGGATGGGTGGGGGCATCGGGACCCCTCTCAGAGCAGGAGTTAGGATCTCATAAGCAGTCAGTGCCTAGCCCTGCACCTGTCCCCCTACCTGGACCATGCAGAGTTAGCATGGACTCTTAGGATCCCAGAAATCCCCCCCTCCGATCTAAAAATTTCTTCCTTAGAAAGATGGGACCACTGACCTGAGAGATCCCATCTCCCCTCCACACACACACAGACTCTGAACTCCACATCTGCCCTGGACTCCCTGTTTCTCTAGACCCAATGGGGTCTCAAATGTCCTCATTTCCTCGTAGACAGCCACATAACACAGAAGGCAGCCCCAGATTCCTCCTTAGATCTAGCCCCCTCCTCCCACCTCTGAGGGAGTCCAAACCCAGTCTGCCAACTAAAAATCATGATCTAAGGGGCCCTTAAGAGTTGGGCCAATAGCCCCGAAGTCCTCCCGTACAGAGGGCCCTGCAGACAGATCGGACCCCAGACCCACGGGCTCCCCCAGACAGATGGCCCCCGCGTCCCCCCCGCCATGGACAGCACCCCTCTTCCCCCTCCCTTCACACAGCCGTCGCTGCCTCAGCCTCGCGAGCTTCCCCCCGGCCGCCTGCCCAACGGGCTTGAGCCGCCCGAGCGGACACCTCGGCCGGATCGGCCGCGGGCGCGGGACCGGCCCAAGCCGCGACGGCGGCCGCGGCCACGAGAGGGTGGTGAGGGCGGGGGAAGCCGGCGCTCGCGCTCCGCCCCGGCCCAGGGAGGCTCCGCCCCCGCGCCACCGCCTCCGCCCACTCACACAGTGCAGCACGAGGGCTTCCTGCTGCGCAAGCGCGAGCTCGACGCTAACCGCAAGTCGTCCAACCGGTGAGCGTGTGGGCGGGGCTTTGGAAGGCGGGGCCCAAGCTCTGGAGGTCCGAAGACTGAATAGATGGGCCAGAGGGGAGGCGGGGCTCAACTTCGGAACGTCCAATCAGTAGGGGGTGGGGCCAGAGGAGGGGCTGGGCTCAACCTCAAGAAATCCAACCAATGAGCGGGAGGGCGTGGCCTAAGGTTAGCGCTTCCACTGGTTGACTGGGTGGAATTTAGATGAGAGCGGGATGAAAATGTTCTGAAAGTGAATAAATGGGAAGCCAACTCGAGTTGATTATAGCTAAGGAGCAAACTGGAGGTGTAGTCTGGAGGGTTCCAATGGCATGTGAAGTGGAGCCTCGACACGTCGTCCAACTAATTGGTGGGGTGGGTCCACCCAGGGAGGTTTCAAATTGCGGGAGGGTCTGAAAAGGGGCGGAGGCCAATCTGATGAGGGGAGGGGAGTAGGGGGTAATGTCATACAGGTTTCCAAATCAGAGTCTAATCTAGTTTTTTCGTTTTTTTGTGTGATTACTCTTGAAGTACAGCTTCTGGTTGTCTAACACATATTTGTCCATCTGGGAGGCAGAATCTGGGGACAGGTGGAAAGAAAAAGAGTAGCACTGGCCAAAAAGTGGAGGAGGCCTAGATCCAAGACATGAAGTCAGCAGGGCAGCTTCAGACATTGTTAGTGGGGTCTGATGGTAGAGTTTCCTTATCCTTAGGCCACGGTGGGAACAAATAGGGGCACCTGGTGTATTTTGCTCTTAGGGGATTGCTTCCTGGATTGGGGCTTTGGCTGGATGGGGAGACAGGAATTCCTCATTCCAAACAGTAGACCAGTAGAGTTTTTCTTGGAGGAACTCAGTGAAGGGTGGAGGAATGGGAGGGGTGAGTGGAGCAAAGGCCTGTGGAGGATACAGCTAGGAAATTCAGTATGGGAGGGGATAAGGAAGGACAAGCCCAGATAGCAAGGGCCAGCCTGGGCAAAGGCTTAGTACTGGGACCCTGAGATGATGCTCTAATCTCAGGAACAGCCATAAAGCAGAACATCCCAGTCATATGGCCTAACTAGCTAGGGCAAAGGCTCAGAGGTAGGAAGGCTCAGCATATTTAGCCCATGAACCTGTTAATGAAGAGTACCCAGGTGGAGTGCTGCAGCTCTGCCTTGAGCCCCATCTTGTCACCCCAGGTCGTGGGTGAGCCTGTACTGCGTCCTCAGCAAGGGAGAGCTGGGCTTCTACAAGGACTCCAAAGGCCCAGCATCGGGGGGCACACATGGTGGGGAGCCACTGCTCAGCCTGCACAAGGCCACCAGCGAGGTGGCTAGTGACTACAAGAAAAAGAAGCATGTCTTCAAGCTCCAGTGAGCCCCCAATGGGCAGGAGGGAGGGACCTAAAGCTCACCTTCCTGGAAGGACCCTGGCTCCCTTGGAGGGCATTGGGAGGGGGGGGCTTGGCCTCTTGGGATCCTCAAGTTCTGTGTCCCCTTCTGCAGGACCCAGGACGGCAGTGAGTTTTTGCTCCAGGCTAAAGATGAGGTGAGATGTGGTTCTTTCATCCCCCTTATGTGACCTCAAAATGACCTGGCTATCTAACTGGCTCCTGACTCAGAATGATAGGGCTGTAGAAGGGGAGCACACAGGCCAGAGTTATCAGGACTATCATGAGAAAATCCATGGGCAGTGAGAGCCCAGAGGAGGTTCCTAAGCTAGGGGTGGTAGGGAAAGGTGCAGGGAAGGCTATCTGGAGGCCCTGCAGACAAAGTCCATCTTCCTGGCCTGGGCCTCTCAGGTGAGATTGGAAAGATAATAGGAGGAAGCTATCCTTTAAAAAGGATGACCCAAGTACTTGAGAGGCTGAGACTGGAGGATCTGGGTTCGTGGCCAGCCTCAGCTACTTAGTGAAGCTCTCCACAATGTAGTGAGATCCGTTTCAAAAATAAAGAATAAAAAACAGGGCTGGGGGTGTAGCTCGGAGGTAGAATGCCCCTGGGTTCTGAAATAGAGGTGTACCTCAGAGGTAGAATGCCCCTGAGTTCAATTTGAAGTATAACACACGCACGATCCATCCAGGCAGACATGGTAGCACACAGCGGTAATCCCAGTAACTTGGGAGGCTGAGTCAGGAGGATCGACCTAGTGAGAACTTTTCTCAAAGAAAAAAATAAGCTGGGTGTGGCGGCACATGCTTATATTTCAGTACTTGGGAGGCTGAGACAGGAGGATCCCAGTTTGCAGCTACTTGGTGAGGCCTTCTGCAACTTAGTGAGAATCTGTTTCAAAATAAAGAATAAAAAAATAGGAAGCCAGTCGTCGTGGTGCATGCTTACAATCCCAGTACTTGGGAGGCTGAGACAAGAGGATCGCAGGTTCGTGGCCAGCCTCAGCTACTTTGTGAGGCCCTCCACAACTTAGTGAGACCTTATTTCAAAATAAAAAATAAAAAATAGGACTGGGGGTGTAGCTCAGAGGTAGAATGCCCCTGGGTTCAATCCCCAGTACCACAAAAATAAATAATTAAAAAATAAAAAGGGCTTTGGATATAGCTCAGTGACAGAGCACTCCGGATTTAATTTCTAGTATCACAATATAAATGCATAAATAAGTTAAATTAATAAATAATAAAACAGCCGGTGCAGTGGCACACACCTGTGATCCTAGTACTTGGGAGGCTGAGACAGGAGGATCACAGGTTTGAGGACAGCATCAGCAACCTAGCAAGGTCCTCAGCAACTTAGCAATCCCCAGTACCCCCCCCACACACACAAATTAAAAAATGGATGATCCAGATAGAGAACTGCATGTGCAGGTGCAGAGGCCCAGAACTCAAAACTACAAAGAGTTAACAGCTGGAGGATGGTTTCAAGGAGTGGGGTAAATTGTCCCAGAAAGGTTCCCAGGAACTAGATCTCTCAGTGTATTATGGGCCACTTGAAAGAGGCTGGATTTCGTCCTAAGCACACTGGAGAGTGGTGGCAGGGTGTTGAGCCAAGGAGAGTTGAAGTGACAGGTAAGAAAGGTCTCTTTAGCTACTCTGTGGAGGTGGAAAGCCCAGGAAGCATCCAGGGCAAAAACCCAAGAGGGAGAGTACATAATTGGAGCAGGGAAGCCCATGGGGAGAATGGGAGGAGATATGGGAGTAGGAATGTGAATGGAGCTCAGGACTGGGGTTGAGGAGTGAGGTCAGGTATGGAGGTGGTTTGAAGAGATGTTGAGAGTAATAAATGCACTTGTATCTCAATCACTTCTCACAAGCAGGTATGACATGGGCCTTATTCTCTGCATACCTCCTTTACTTATCTGTAAGATGGAAATAAAAATAGCTTCTTATCATAGGGATTCTGTGAGTATTAAATAAGTTGATACATGTAGAGCACTTAGCACAGGGCTTGGTAAATGTCAGCATTCTGTAAGTGCCTGCCCATACACTTCTCTTTGTTTTCATTATTAATCTCTGTGGGGTTAAGTATTAGATAGGTTTGAATTGAATGAATCCACAAAGGTGCTTAGAACTTAGCCTGGCATATAGTAGATGCTGTGTTACTCTTTGTATCCTCACTATTATTGCCCCAATTTAATAGAGGAAACTGAAGCACAAGATTCATCTTTCTTTTTTTTTTTTTTTTGGCACTGGTGATGGAACCCAGTAGTATTCTACCTCAGAGCTACACCCCCAGCCCTATTTTTAATTCTTTATTTAGAAACAGGGTCTCACTAAGTTGCAGAGGGCCTCACTAAGTAGCTGAGGCTGGCCATGAACCTGTGATCCTCCTGTCTCAGCCTCCCAAGTACTGGGATTACAAGCGTGCGCCATCATGCCAGGCTAAGATTCATCTATTATTCCAGCTCCTCTTGCAAATACAAACTCTGCCCTATTTCTTCCTCCAGGAGGAGATGAATGGTTGGCTGGAGGCTGTGGCAGCCTCCGTGGCAGAACACGCAGAGATCGCTCGCTGGGGCCAGACACTACCCACCACGTCGTCCACAGACGAGGGCAATCCCAAGCGTGAGGGCGGGGAGCGCAGGGCCAGTGGGCGCCGGAAGTGACTCCCTTACCCCCAGGACCTGACAAGTCTCCCCGTCCCTCCTCTCCACACTGTGGGCACACAGACACTTTCTCTTCCGCAAGGTCCGGAGCGCCTAGTTCCAATACTGCGGACGCACCAGGACGGGCACTGGAAAGGAGGGGACTTCTCCTGCACCCCAAGATGTGGTGGGGAGATTGATGCCCCTATAGCCATATCTCGGCCCCTTCCCGCTCGCCACCCCCACCCCAGGTGCTGGGGCTCCATTATTTTTATGCAATAACTGAGCTTGGTGGGGGCGGGTAGGGGGCCAGTTGAGCCAAGCCCCCTGTCCCTATCCCTAGATCCTGCCCCAAGAAGCTGGGATGGTGGGGGCGATAACTCGTGGCCTCCTCTCCGCCCTGAGGATGGGCACGGGGGCGCTGGTGAGGTCCCCTGGACCATCCAGGGTGCTAGGGGGTGGGGAGGGGACACTCCCTCCCCGCCTTTACCTCACTTCCAATGCTGCCTTGATCTCTGTCTGGGAGGGGGGAGTGAAAGGGCCCAGGCCCCCCGCACTCCGCTGCCTCAGAGCCATGTGGTTAATTCCTTAGTTTATTTTTGCAAAATGTCGACCTCACCCTCCCCTGCCCCGCATCCGCGAAGGCTTTTAATGGGAGGGGCGTCAAAGCTCAAGACTGTCTTCCTCTCTCCTCCCCCCTCCAGCTGTATATGACTCTTCACGAGGGGAGGGGTGAGGGGGAGCCCTCCCCCTGCATGCTTCTGGCTGGAGCACCTCCCTGGGACGTGGGGGAACCGGGTTGTAGGCAGCCCCCCATGGCCACCTGGAGAAGCCGCTGGGGCTCAGGGGTGTGGGGCGGTGTGGCGGGCGCACACTGTATGTATGTACCTATAATAAACCCTTTGGCTTTGACGGTCTATCCTGGTTTGTTCCCGTTTCTGCTGCGTCTGCAGGATTGAAGGTTGGGCTGAGGGGGCGCCGTGGCTGAGATAACATCTAAATGTACTCCTTGGTGTGGACTAATTTCGGAGTCTAAACACATGCACCTCG
Organism: Graphiurus murinus; assembly: GCA_004027655.1. Classification (NCBI taxonomy): domain Eukaryota; kingdom Metazoa; phylum Chordata; class Mammalia; order Rodentia; family Gliridae; genus Graphiurus; species Graphiurus murinus. The sequence continues at coordinate 24,649 of PVLC010010297.1, read as the reverse complement.
ACGAATCACCTAGATGCCATAAACATAGAACAGGAACCCTTTAGGGATGGGGAAGTAACTAAACTTCCCCCGAGGAGCCACCGGGTCCGCCCCAAGGCAGGAAAGGCGCGCCCCTTTAAGGAGGTGGAACACTTAACTGCTAAAAGCGAGCTTTCTGTCCAATCACCGGCGGCTTTGGGAGTCTCCAGTCCAATGAGCACGCGACGAGGGCGGGGTCTGGATGCACACCCGGAAGTGGGTGCTGGAGGGCTCGCTTGCCCGGGGGCCATGGCTGCGGCGGCTGCTGCAGCCGATGGGGTCCCGGGTCGGGGGCCTCCCGGGGAAGTGATTCATCTGAACGTGGGAGGCAAGAGGTGAGTGTGAGAGGCTTCTTTAGTTCCCACCCTAGGGGTGGGAGTACCCGCCGGGACGGGGGTCCCTGTCCATCAGGGGTTGCTCCGCCCTCTGCTGGCGGCGAGGAACCTGGAAAAGGCGGGGGAGTTGAAAGAATTCGCTGGATCCTGCGGGAGGGGGCAGCGTTCCTCATCCTCTCCTCATCATCTCTCGAATCCACTTATCTTCCCCGCCCAGATTCAGTACTTCTCGCCAGACTCTCACCTGGATCCCAGACTCCTTCTTTTCCAGGTGATCGCGAGAGCGAGTTTGGGTGATGGTAGGGGGTGGAAGGAGAGGGTGTGGGGAAACCTAATTTCCATCACCTACCTATCTCCTCTCCCCTGCCCATGACACCTGCTCTGTTTCCCCTTCCTGTAGTCTTCTGAGTGGACGCATCTCGACTCTGAAAGATGAGACGGGAGCAGTGAGTAGGGCAAGAGCTGAAATGGGGTGGCCCGCTAGAAGGAGGGGGACAGGACCCCCTCTCAGTCCTGCTCTCTGCCCTGTCCATCCTCTGTCCCCCTCTCCCACAGATCTTTATCGACAGGGACCCCACCGTCTTTGCCCCCATCCTCAACTTCCTGCGAACCAAAGAGTTGGATCCCAGGTTGGTATAGAAAAAAGGGGAGGGAGGTCCTCGCAGTTTTCACCTCCTGAGAAGTCTCTTCTCTCCCCTAAGATGTCCACTTCCACTTGAGCTCCATTCTGTCAGAATCATTGAGAATCTTGATCATGTTAAAATTACTTGTCTCTAGAATTCCCCCCAAAACACACCCACACATTTTCACCTGGCATATCATTCTCCTTGGAATCTTGAACCTGTCAAAATTAACTTAGCATTCTCTGTGCAGTTTCAAAAGCTTCTTCCTCAAAATTCTCTGCCACTCCCTTTTCCCCAGACCCTGACCCTTAGTCTCTTCTACTACCCAGGGGTGTCCATGGCTCCAGCCTCCTGCACGAAGCCCAGTTCTATGGGCTCACTCCACTCGGTAAGTGGGACTCCCAGTTACCATCCTCATCAGGTAGGAAACCAGCTTTCTGTGGGAGCTTCCTGAATCCCCCCTGCCCCTCTTCAGCCTCTGTCCTGAAAGAGGGTTGGGTTAGAGCTAGGAGGAGAGTGATGGACAGAGAGATGGGGGTACAAGTCCCACCTTTGAGTCCTTCCATTGCAGTTCGTCGTCTACAGCTGCGGGAAGAGTTGGATAGATCTTCTTGTGGAAATGTCCTCTTCAATGGTTATCTCCCCCCACCAGGTGGGCACTCCAAATGGATGGAGGGGAGGGATGGATGAGCTAAACACTGTATTCCCACAGGCCCTTGGGTGCCTGTGCTGTGACCCTTGAGACATGATGGAAGTTGTAGTTCTGTATCAGATGCTTGGGCTGATGTTTGGAAAGGAAGTAGGAAACAGCATTTTTCATGAGACAATGGGCCTGCTAGCTCTCCCTGAAGCTCAGAAGTATATGCTGGAGCATGATGGGAATTGTAGTCTTGGTTTGGTTTCCTTGTGTGTGTATATGGTAGGGTAGCCTTTGGAAAAACTGGGGTCCTTTGCATAAAGTGAAGAAATATATATGTGTGTGTGTGTGTGTGTATGTGTGTACTGGGGATTGAACCCAGGGGCATTCTACGTCTGAGTTATATCCCCTGCCCTATTTTTTTTTTTTTCTTCAGTACTGGAGATGGAACCTGGGGGCATTCTACCCCCAAGCTACAGCTCCAACCCTATTTTTTATTCTTTATTTTGAAACAGGGTCTCACTAAGTTGTGGAGGGCCTCACTAAGCAGCTGAGGCTGGCCTCGAACCCAGATCCTCCAGTCTCAGCCTCCCAAATGCTGGAATTACAAGCGTGTGCCACCACGCCCAGCTTCTCTGCCCTATTTTTTATTCTTTATTTTGTTTTTGGGGTTTTTTTTTTTTTTTTTTTTTTTTGGCGGTACTGAGGATTGAACCTAGAATTCTACCTCCAAGATCGTAGCTTGTAGCCCCAGCCCTATTTTTTATTCTTTATTTTGAAACAGGGTCTCACTAAGTTGCAGAGGACCTCATTAAGTAGCTGAGCCTGGCCTTGAACCTGCAATTCTCCTGTCTCAGCCTCCCAAATACTGGGATTACAAGCTTGTGCCACTATGCCTGGCTTTGTTCTTTATTTGAAAGAGGGTCTCACTAAGTTGTGGAGGGCCTCACTAAGTAGCTAAGCCTGGCCACAAACCTGCAATCCTCCTATCTCAGCCTCCCAAGTACTGAGATTACAAGTGTGCGCCACCACACCTGGCTTTATTTTTTATTTTTAAATTGGGTCTCACGAACTTGCAGAGGGCCTCACAAGGTTGCGGAGGCTGGTCTTGAACCTGTGATTATAGGCATGTGCCACCACATCTGGCTGGGAAGAAACATTAAGAGGAAGTTATTGCTGGACATGTGGGGGTCTGCCTATAATCCCAATACTTGGAAGACTGAGACAGGAGGATTGTAGTTTTGAGGCCAGCCTCAGCAAGTTAGTGAGACCCTGTTTCAAAATAAAAATAAAAATAGGGCTGGGGAGGGTAGCTCAGAGATAGAATGCCTCTAGGTTCAATCCCTGGTAACACACACACACACACACACACACACACACACAGGAAATTATTGACTAGAATCTCCATGAGACCTTGGATCATACCATACTGTGGAAAGTATGCCTCACAGGTTATTTGGAACTGTAATCCACCAGGCTTTGCTGATTGGTAGAAGGAGCAGAGAAGGGAAATTTAATGTATGGCTTTATTTCCCTAACTTAAGTCATATCTACTACCTTCATGAAATTTGCCAAATATAAATAAAGACCTGTTTTAGCTGGGCATGATGGTCCATGCCTATAATCTTAGTGACTGGGAGGCTGAGACAGGAGGATCGAAGGTTTATGACCAGCCTCAATAACTCAGTGAGGCTCTCAACAACTTAGACTTTGTTTTGTTTTGTGCTACAGGGGATTGAACCCAGGGGCATTCTACCTCTGAGTTACATCCCTAGCTCTAATTTTTCTTTTTTCGAAACAGGGTCTCACTAAGTTGCAGAGTGCCTCACTAAGTAGCTGAGGCTGGCCGAGAACCCGGATCCTCCTGTCTGCCTCCCAAGTACTGGGATTACAAGTGTGCACCACCACACCTGGGCCATCAGCCCTATTTTATTTCTTATTTTGAAACAGGGTCTCCCTAGGTTGATGGGAGTCTCACTACTTGCTGAAAATGTCCTCGAACCTGTGATCCTCCTGTCTGAGCCTCCCAAGTACTTGAATTACAGGTGTGTGACACCATGCCTGGCTGAGACCCTGTTTCAGAATAAAAAAGTAGAAAGGACTGGGGGTGTAGCATGGAAACAGAACACCCCTGGATTCAATCTCTAGTAACACACATTACACTCCTATTATTTCCTTAGTTTTACCCCATTTAAGAATTTCCTTCCGTTTTTTCTTCCTTCTTTCTTTTTTCATTCTATCCTCCCTTCCTTGTATTGGGGAGTGAACCCAGGAGTGCTCTACCACTGAGCCATACCCCCAGTCCTTTTTAAAAATTAATTAATTTATTTTGTGGTACCAGGGATTAAACCTAGGGACATTCTACCTCTGAGCTATACTCACAGATCTTTTATTTTTTATTTTTTGGTATTGGGGATTGAACCTAGGGGCATTCTACCTCTGGGCTACACCCCTAGTCCTATTTTATTTTTTATTTTGAAACAGTGTCCCACAGGGCCTCACTAAGTAACTAAGGCTGGCTGTGAACCTACGATCCTCCTATCTCAGCCTCCCAAGTACCAGGATTACAAGTGTGTGTCACCACGCCCAGCTTATTTTTTATTTTGAAACAGGGTCTTGCTAAGTTACAGTGCAGTGGCCTCAAACCTGCAATCCTCCTGTCTCAGCCTCCTAAGTACTGGGATTATAGGCATGCACTACCATGCCTGGCTTTTATATTTTATTTTGAGACAGGGTCTTGATAAATTTCCCAGGCTGGCCTCAAACTTGCAATCCTCCTGTCTCAGCCTCCCTAGTACTAGGATTAGAGTCATGTACCACTGTGCTCAGCTAAACTTTTAAGATTTATAGTGCTACTTCTGTGCCAGAAACAGAAAGAAAACATGAAAATAAAACCCAAACATTACAGTGTTACTAGATCCTGGCTAGATGCTGTTGCTTGCCAAGGGTACAAAACTGCTTATTAGGAAGGAAGATGGCGAATATTGAAGAGGTGTTTATATCACAGCAGCACCAGACTGAGTCTGTGATGGGCTCTAGGGAGCTGAAAAGGGAGTAACTTGCTGTGTGACGCAATGTCACTGAATGCCACGGCCCTGCACCGCTTCCTGAGACTGCGCACCTCATGTGGGGAGATCTGGGCCTCTTCACAGTTTAAGTGCTCGCAGCCTAACAGCCATGATGACCATTACTGACACTCTACCCCCCCCCCCAACACATACACTCTAGTGTGTCCCATGAAGAGGCGAAACCGGCACAGCCTGGTGGGGCCTCAGCAGGTGGGCGGACGCCCGGCCCCTGTTCGGCGAAGCAACACGATGCCCCCCAACCTGGGCAATGCAGGGCTGCTGGGCCGGATGCTGGATGAGAAAGCCCCTCCCTCCCCCTCAGGTAAGTTCCTGTCTTCTGGAAGGTCAGGGCAGCCTGTGAGCTCTGTGTGGGCCCCGGTGACCCTGCTCTCATCCCTCTCTTCCCCCAAGGACAACTAGAGGAGCCGGGGATGGTGCGCCTGGTGTGTGGACACCACAACTGGATTGCTGTGGCCTATACCCAGTTTCTTGTCTGCTATAGGTGCTCGGGGAGGGGGTGGCCAGGAGGCTCTGAGCCCTGTGGATGGACAGGGCTTGAGGTGAGGGTTGACGACGTCCTTTCAATCCTACAGGCTGAAGGAAGCCTCTGGCTGGCAGCTGGTGTTTTCCAGCCCCCGCCTGGACTGGCCCATCGAGCGCCTGGCACTCACAGCCCGGGTGCCCGGAGGGGCTTTGGGTGAGCATGACAAGATGGTGGCCGCAGCCACCGGCAACGAGATCCTGCTATGGGCTCTGCAGGCAGAAGGCGGTGGCTCTGAGATAGGTATGGCCTTTCCACAACCAGCTGCCCTGTGGAATTCTGTAACCTGTTTAAATAACCCACCCCATAAAATCCTCAAACCCCTTTGTGATCTCTGCCTCCATAGAAGGCTCCAGGTCTTCACAGTTCCATATCCTATTGAAATTCCTTGGCAATTCTCTCCTCCATTACCTCCATTAGAATCCCCTGCCCTGTTAGATTTCTTGGCTCTGTTGGACTGTTCCATGCCAGTAGAATCCCAGAGCCTGTTAGAATTTTTTTTTTTTTTTTTTTTTGGTACTGGGGATGGAACTCTGGGGCATTCTACCTCTAAGCTACACCCCTAGCCCTATTTCTTATTCTTTATTTTGAAACAGAGGGGCCTTACAAAGTAGCTGAGACTGGCTGTGAACTTGCCATCCTCCTGTCTCAGCCTCCCAAGTACTAGGATTACGAGCGTGTGCCACCACGCTCAGCTCTGTTAGAATTTTTGTGGCCACTAAGACTCTCCGACTTGAGCTTGGCGTGGTGGCATACACTTGTAATCCCAGCATTTGAGAGGCTGAGACCGGAGGATCCGGGTTTTCGGCCAGCCTCGGCTACCTAGTGAGGCCGTCTGTAACTTAGTGAGACCCTGTTTCAAAATAAAGAATAAAAAATAGGGCTGGGGGTGTAGCTCAGAGGTAGAATGCCCCTGAGTTCAATCTCCAGTACTGAAAAAAAAAAAAAGAATCTCCGACTTGTACTGGGCGTGGTAGGACATGCCGGTAATCCCAGTACTTGGGAAGCTGAGACTGAAGGAATGCAGGTTTGAGGCCAGCCTCAGCAACTTAGTGAGACCCTCAGCAACTGAGTGAGACCCTGTTTCAAAATAAAAAATGAAAAGGGATGGGGTAGCTGGGTATGATGGCACACACCTGTAATTCCAGTACTAGGGAATCTGAGACAGGAGAATCACAGGTTTGTAGCCAGCCTTAGCAACCTTGTGAGGCCCTGTGCAACTTAGTGAGACCCTGTTTCAAAATAAAAAATTAATATAGAGCTGGTACCTCAGAGGTAAAATGCCCCTGGGTTCAATTCCTAGTGGGAAAAAAAAAAAAAAAAATCCCTCCCTGACTTGTTAGACCCAGTCCTTGCAAGAATCTTCTGTCACCACCAGAGGATTTTTGCTTGTTGGAAATAACATGTTGGAACTCCACACCCCAGTAGAGTCCTACATCCATCAGAAATCCTCGTAATTCCTATTGTAATCCCCTCCAGTGGAATCCTCCCACCCTCGAGTGCCTGCTGCGGTTCTCCTCCCTCTGAAGCCCTCTTTGTCCCTGCAGGAGTCTTCCACCTGGGGGTGCCTGTGGAGGCCTTGTTTTTCGTGGGGAACCAGCTCATTGCTACAAGCCACACGGGGCGCATCGGGGTGTGGAATGCTGTCACCAAGCACTGGCAGGTCAGAGTTCCGGCCAGCCTGGCTGTCCCCTTCCCAAGTGTCCAGGCTGTATGGGCCTGGGGAGGGTCTATCCCACCCTCCCTGGAGAGAGACCAGAGCCCGATGTGTGTGATAGAGGCCTCCAGAGCATCAGGGAGGCCTTCCTGGAAGGGGGGAGGGAGACTGCAGAGGGATGAGGGATGGATGACTTTAGGGAAGAGGGAGGAGGATTCTCCCCACACTAGATCGGGATGGGGAGCAGGCTCAGGGGAGGTAGTACAGGAGGCAGGAGCCTAGAGAGAGAGACATGCAAATGTTTCATCACTCTTGGGACCCACCCTATTCCATGTCCAGAATGTTAAAAAAAAAAAAAAATCTCCAATATTTTTCTCCTACCGAAGTATGAGTGTAGCCACATAGTGCACACATAGTGGTGCATGCCTGTAATCCTGGTACTTGGGAGGCTGAGACAGAGGATTGTAAGGCTCAAGGCCAGCCTCAGCAACTTAGCAAGACCCTGTTGGGGGTGTAGCTGGGAGGTAGAACCCCCTGAGTACAATCCCCAGGACCATACAAAGAAGCATGATATAGAGGCAGAGAAAGAAACAGTGATAGAGAAAAACAAATAGAAACAGAAAACCAGAAAGAAGCAACAGAGTAAAATCAGAACTGAATTACTGTGGTAGATAAAGAAATAAAGAAGCCGGGTGTGGTGGCGCATGCTTGTAATCCCAGCATTTGGGAGGCTGAGACCAGAGGATCCAGGTTCGCGGCCAGCCTCAGCTACCTAGTGAGGCACTCCGCAACTTAGTGAGACCCTGTTTCAAAATAAAGAATAAAAAATAGGGCTGGGGGTATAGCTTGGAGGTAGAATGCCCCTGAGTTCAATCCCCAGTACCGCAAAAAAAAAAAAAAAAAAGAAAGAGACACCGTTGGGGATGAATTAAAGTCAGAAATACCCCAATACTTGGGAGGCTGAGACAGGAGGATTGCAGGTTCAAAGTCAGCCTCAGCAACTTAGTGAAGCCCGCCTCAACTTAGTGAGACTGCATTTCAAAATAAAATAGGGCTGAGGTGTAGCTTGGAGGTAGAGTGCCCCTGGGTTCAATCCCCAGCAGGAACAACAACAAAATTGGAAATACAAGCCAGGCGTGGTGGTGTACGCCTGTAATCCCAGTACTTGGGAGGCTGAAGCAGGAGGATTTCGAGTTCAAGACCAGTCTTAGCACTTCAGTGAGACCCTATTTCAAAATAAAAACTAAAATAGGGCCAAGAGACATGGCAAGACAGAAGCAGAGACGGGAGTCAGGGAGGGCCAGGGGAGGAGGTAGAGAGGTTGAAGCTGGCGAAGCTGGGAGAAGCGGGTTCTGGAGGGGACGGAGGGCACGCTGTGCAGGGCACCATGGGAGCAGAGGCGTGGACAGGCCCACTCCACCCCTGTGCTCCCCGGCCCCAGGTCCAAGAGGTGCAGCCCATCACCAGCTACGATGCGGCGGGCTCCTTCCTCCTCCTGGGCTGCAGCAACGGCTCCATCTACTACGTGGGTGAGCAGCAGCATCCCGGGGACCTGGGGTGGGGGCAGGCCAGGCACCTGGAACAAACCAAGCCCCTCCATCCCAGACGTGCAGAAGTTCCCCCTGCGCATGAAGGACAATGACCTCCTTGTCAGCGAGCTCTACCGGGACCCGGCCGAGGACGGAGTCACCGCCCTCAGCGTCTACCTCACTCCCAAAACCAGTAAGCTATGACATGGCCTCCCGCCCCTGCTGTTGCCAGCCAGCCCCAGCCTTAGCCCCAGCCTTAACCCCAGCCTCAGCCTTCAGCTGTCTCCCTGCGCCTGTGGGATGGCCTGGGATTTATTAGGAGAGAGACAGGTACAGCTCTCATTTGGTCACTCAACAAACATTTACTGAGCACCCTTGAGCAGAAGCTGTTCTCAGTGCTGGGCTGTGGCTGGCCTCTCCGTCAGGGGCACAGTGAGCCACTGGTAGTTCATCTGTGTTTCTTTCCCATCTCTGTGATCAGAGCATGATGTTTGTATGTTCAGAAATACACAAATGCAGCCAGGCATGGTGGCGCACGCTTGTAATCCCAGCATTCGGGAGGGTGAGACCGGAGGATCCGGGTTCACGGCCAGCCTCAGCTACCTAGTGAGACACTCCGCAACTTAGTGAGACTCGGTTTCAAAGTAAAGAATAAAAAATAGGGCTGGGGGTCTAGCTCGGGGGTAGAATGCCCCTGAGTTCAATCCCCAGTACCGCCACAAAAAAAAAAAAAAAAAAAAGGAAATACACAAATGCATTTTTTTTTGTATGTGGTACTGGGGGTTGAACTCAGAGACATTCTCCATCTAAGGCACACCCCCAGCCCTCTTTATTTTTTGTTTTGAAACAGGGTCTCACTAGGTTGCTGAGAGTCTCACTTCTTGCTGAGGCTGTCCTCCAACCTGCTATCCTCCTGTCTCAGCCTCCCAAGTACTGGGATTACAAGTGTGCACCACCATGCCCAACTCAGATGCATATTTTATTTTAGAGTGAATATATCCAAGTTCTTATTTAGGGTAGTTTTTGTCTTTTTGTTTTGTGGTACCAGAGATTGAACCCAGGGGACATTCTACTTCCAAGCTACATCCCCAGCCCTTTTTATTTTATTATTTAGAAACAAGGTCAATTGCTGACACCTCACTAACTTGCGGAGGCTGGCTTCAATCCTTCGATCCTCCTGTCTCAGTCTCCCAAGTACTGGGATTACAAGTGTGCACAGTTTTGTTTTGTTGATGTTAAGTGCAGAATAGATGACCTTCTGATTGACTCTGTGTGTGTGTGTGTGTGTGTGTGTGTGTGTGTGTGTGTGTGTGTGTGTTACTGAGGATTGAACTCGGGGCATTCTGTCTCCAAGATACACCCCACCCCTTTTTATTTTTTTTTGTTTGGAAGCATGGTCTCTCTAGTTTGCTGAGAATCTTGCTAGGTTGCTAAGGCTGTCCTTGAACCTTCGATCCTTCTGGCTCAGCCTCCCAAGTACTGAGATTACAGTCATGTACCACCACTCATGACTTATTTTCTATTTTGAAATGAGGCCTCACAAGTTGCTGAGAGTCTCATTAAATTGCCAAGGCTGTCTTCCACCCTGTGATCCTCCTGTCCCAGCCTCCCAAGTACTAGAATTACAGGCAAATGCCATCTTGCCCAGCTCCTGTGCCTGTTTTTTTTTTTTTTTTTTTTTTTTGCAGTACTGGGGATTGAACTCAGGGGCATTCTACCTCCGAGCTAGACCCCCAGCCCTATTTTTTATTCTTTATTTTGAAACCGAGTCTCACTAAGTTGCGGAGTGCCTCACTAAGTAGCTGAGTCTGTCCGCGAACCCGGATCCTCCGGTCTCAGCCTCCCGAATGCTGGGATTACAAGCGTGCGTGCGCCACCACACCCGGCATCCTGTGCCTGTTTGGCTAACTCTCTTTCATCTCTTACTGGCTCAGTCTTTCTCTGTCTCAGGTTTTGTCTCTGGGTGTCTCCCTGCTGTGTGCCTTTCTCTCTTGGCTCCTCCTTTCCCCACATCGCTCCTGTCCCTCACTCCCTGCTTTCTGGCTCTGGGTCTGTTCTGCACCTGTTGCTTTCTCTCTGCTTTGGGTTCTGTCTCTGTGACACAGGTCCTGTCTTTGTCCTTGACTCCTCACCAGGTGACAGTGGGAACTGGATTGAGATCGCCTACGGCACCAGCTCAGGGGGTGTGCGGGTCATTGTGCAGCACCCCGAGACCGTGGGCTCGGGGCCCCAGCTCTTCCAGACCTTCACCGTGCACCGCAGCCCCGTCACCAAGATCATGCTATCGGAGAAGCATCTCATCTCAGGTGGGTCTCCCTGCAGGTGGCCCTGTGAAGCCAGGACAAGGATTTCTCGTGGGGAGGGGTGCTGTGCAGGGAGAGAGCTCTACTGGGAAGGGGACTGGCCTGGGTGGGTGGGGGGGTAGTTGCAAAAGTGATGGACGACTAAGGAGACCAGTCTAGGCAGGAGAGAACTTGAAGGAGGTGAGGACAGAACTCATTAATTGAAAAAGCATATATTGATCACCTACTGTGTGCCAGGCATAGGGAATACAGCAATGGACAAGTCAAGTCCTGCCCTTTCAGAGCTAATGCTCTAATGGGGATGGCAAGCTGGGCTTGGTGGCACACACTTGTAATCCCAGTACTTGGAAGGGTGAGACAGGAGGATTGCAGGTTCCCAGCCAGCCTCAGCTACTCAGCGAGACCCTCTGCAATTTAGTGAGACCCTATTTCAAAATAAAACATAAAAATTGGGCTAAGGGTGAAGCTCGGAGATAGAGTGTTCCTGGGTTCAATCCCCAGTACCACACACACACACACAAACACACATACACACACAGCTAATGGGGATGGCAGAACAAAAAATAAATAAATAAAAACATAGGGCTGGAGATGTAACTCATTGGCAGAGTGCTTGCCTAGCATGCTTCAGTCCCTGGGTTCCCACTGCAAGATAGATAGATAGATAGATAGATAGATAGATAGATAGATAGATAGATAGATAGCTGGGCACAGTGGTGCACACCTATAATCCCAGCTACTTGGAAGGCTAAGGCAGGAGGAAAGCAAGATCAAGGCCAGCCTCAGAAATTTAGCAAGACCTTCAGCAACTAAGCAAGACCCTGTTTCAAAGTAAAAAAGTTGGAGCCAGTCGTGGTGGCACACACTTGTAATCCCAGTACTTGGGAGGCTGAAACAGGAAGATCACGGGTTCAAGGCCAACCTCAGCAACTTAACTAGGCCTTCTGCAACCTAGTGAGACCCTGTTTCCAAATAAGAAATAAAATCGGCCGGGTGTGGTGGCTCACGCTTGTAATCCCAGTACTTGGGAGGCTGAGAATCTTGGGTTCGTGGCCAGCCTCATCTACTTAGTGAGGCCCTCCACAACTTAGTGAGACCCTGTTTCAAAATAACAAATAAAAAATAGGGCTGGGGATGTAGCTCAGAGGTAGAATGCCCCTGGGCTTAATCCCCAGTACCCCAAATAAAAATAAAAATAAATAAATAAAATTGGGCTGGGGGGTGTAGCTCTACTGAATGCCTCTGGGTTCAATCCCCGATGCCACAAACACAAAAAATAAATAAAGCCAAGCATGGTGGTGCCCAACTATAATCCCAGTACTTGAGAGGCTGAGGCAGGATGATCCCAGGTTTGCAATCGGCTTTGGCAACTTATCGAGGCCCTCCACAATTTAATGAGACCCTGTTTCCAAATAAAAAATAAAATGGCTAAGGGCCATGAATAAAAATAAATATTTAAATAAATATTTTTATTTAAAAATATGATCAAAATTTTTATTTTAAAATATTTTATTTTAAAAATATTAAGTATTTTTTTTTTAGCCAGGCTTGGTGGTGCACACTTGTAATCCCAGCATTTGGGAGGATGAGACAGGAGGATCTGGGTTCGCAGCCAGCCTCAGCTACCTAGTGAGGCACTCCACAACTTAGTGAGACCCTGTTTCAAAATAAAGAATAAAAAATAGGGCTGGGGGTGTAGCCCAGAGATAGAATGCACCTGAGTTCAATCCCCAGTACCGCAAAAAAAAAAAAAATTTATTCATGGATAAAAGTGATGTATGGCTAGAGAGTGTCAAGAGTGTCAACCTAAATAAAACAATCAGAGAGAAGTTCCTCAAATAATAATGACATTTATCAGGGAGCAGCAGAGCATCGCAATGGGAACACAGGTGCCTTATTAAACCGTGGGCATCTTCAGAGAGGTTGAGGCAAGGAAAAGGCTTTTTGTTTGTTTTGTTTTTTGTAATACTGGGGATTGAGCCCAGAGGCATTCTACCTCTGAGCTACACCCTCAGTCTGATTTTATTCCTTATTTTGAAACAGGGTCTCACTAGGTGGATGAAAGTCTCACTATTTGCTGGGACTGTCCTTGAACCTGCCATCCTCCTGTCTCAGCCTCCCAAGGACTGGGATTACAAGCATGCCCCACCATGCCCGGCTTATTTTTATTTTTTGAAATAGGGTCTCACTAGGTTGATGAGAGTATCACTACTTTCTGAGACTGTCCTCAAACCTGTGATCCTCTTGTCTCAGCCTCTCAAGCCAAGTACTGGGATTACAAGCATGCTCCACCATGCCCGGCTCAAAGGAAAGTTTTGAAAGACAAAAATGAGGAGGGGCACATCAGATTGTGTGTGTGTGTGAGATACTGAGGATTGAATCCAGGGGCATTCTACCTCTGAGATAGACCCCCCCAGCCCTATTTTTTTTTGGTACTGGATATTGAACCCAGGGGCATTCTATCTTTGAGCTACACCCCCAGTCCTATTTTTTATTCTATATTTTGAAACAGGGTCTCACCAAGTTGCAGAGGGCCTCACTAAACATCAGAAGCTGGCGGCAAGCTCTGATCCTCTTGTCTCAGCCTTCTGCATACTGGGATTACAAGTGTGCACCACTATGCCCAGCTATCTCAGCCCTATTTTTTATTCTTTATTTTGAAACAGGGTCTCACTAAGTTGCAGAGGGCCTCACTAAGTAGCTCAGGCTGGCCTCGAATCTGCGATCCTCCTGTCTCAGCCTCCCAAGTACTGGGATTACAAGCGTGTGCCACCACACCTGGCCACATCAAATATTTTGAAACGGTAATCCTTGGCCATGGTGGTTGATAACAAGAGTGGCGTCCATCCAGGCTAAGCAGATGGTTGCTGGACAGATGTCCTTGTGGAAGTACTTCCTGTAGAAGGTCGCAGTGGCCTCAGCGCAGGCCTGGAGTTCTGGCCGAATCTTTTGTAGTGATTACTGTCAGGCAGTCATGTGGAAGAACTCTTCCTCTGCAGCTTCTTGACTTTACCCCTTTGTTTTTAGGGTTGGCATGGGGACTCTATATTCATTCTGACAACTTCCATATTTCTTTCATGAGAGTGTTGGAGTCCCTGGAGGGGGGCGGTTCAGGGAAGGCCTGTCAGAGGCAGGACCCTTGGGCATTCCAGGCAGAGGGGACAGGCATTGCAAAGACTCTGCAGTGAGAGGGTGTTTGATGTGTCTGAGGAAGAGCAGGGAGATCCAGCTGGGAGGAGAGGAAGGCAGGAGCCGTGGGTGGGCTCTGAGTGTTCACAGGCCCCCTCTGGCTGTATGTGGGAACAGATTGTGGGGACAGGGCAAGAGCAGGAAGACCCGGTCTGGGCAGGACACATCTTATTTCCTGGATGGGACCAGGATGAGAGCAGTGGACAGGTCACATGGCTCTGGAACCATTCTCATAGAATTTTTGACCACTTGGGATTCTGGAGAGAGAAAATTCTCTGAAAGGGAAGAATTCAAAGGGAGCTGGATCCTGATACTCTGAAAGGGGTCGTCCTGGGCTCAGGAGGGTAGAGCAGCATTGCTGGCACAGCCCGGCCTGACCTGCTGTCCCTGTGCTCCTCAGTCTGTGCCGACAACAACCACGTGCGGACATGGTCAGTGACTCGATTCCGAGGCATGATCTCCACCCAGCCCGGCTCCACCCCGCTCGCGTCCTTCAAGATACTGGCGCTGGAGTCGGCTGACGGGCATGGTGGCTGCAGTGCTGGCAACGACATCGGTGCCTGCCGCCCCCTGGCCCCTCCCCACTGACCTGCCTGACCCCCATGAATGCCCACTGCTAACCCCCTTTCCTGACCTCTGTAGACCTCTGCTGACCCACCCAGCTGAGCCCTTTGACCTCCACCCCTACTGGTTGCTGATCCCTGCTGACCTCCCCTGACTTCTACCTGATCCCTGTTGACCTCCACTTACTCCCAGCTTCCCCTGTTGAACTGTCCCCCCACAGTGGATTCCCACTGACTGCTGCCTGGCCCAGGGCCCTGCCTCCCGGGACAAGCACCCGGTTCCCTAAAGGGCTTGAGCTTCACTGACCATGGCAGCCTCCAACCCTACCAGACCCTGCCCAACCCCAGCAGCCTAGGGTTGGGCCCTAGGTCTGGGAGGGGGTCAGCAGTGGGAAGGGGCAGGGCTTGGGACCCCAGCTGGCCCTGACCCTGCCCTTGCCCACCAGGCCCCTATGGCGAGCGGGACGACCAGCAGGTGTTCATTCAGAAGGTGGTGCCGAGCGCCAGCCAGCTCTTCGTGCGTCTCTCTTCCACCGGGCAGCGGTGAGGACTGTCCCATCAACAGGGGAGTGGTCAGAGAAGGAAAGGTGCCAGCGGGTCATGGAGGCCAGAGGGGCCCATGGCTGGGGGACACAGGAGGAGCAAAGGCTGGCGGGGCAAACGGGCCTGGTGGGCTTGGGGGCTGGAAGGGCTGAAGGTGAGGCCAAGGCGGGAGAACCTCAGGCCACTCTGCTGGGCCTGAGAGCCCAGAGCAGGATGGGGAGGGCAAGAGGAGGGCCTGGAGTGGAGTGTGGGGGTGCAGGTGAGGGCCAGGGTGGGGTGGGGAGGAGCAGGCAGAAGGGGGTGGGATGGGGGGACGCAGGTGAAGGTCAGGGCAGGATGGGGCACAGGAGGCTATGGGAACCCAGATGTCATACTCGTTCCAGCCTGGGATGGAGGCCTTGGAGGGCTTCCTGAAGAGGGGACTCTGAGCAGAGACCTGGGGGCTAAGTAGGAATGAGAAGCAAGAAGGGAGGGGCAGGTTGTACCCAGTGAGGAAGTGGCGAGTGCAGAGGCTAGGAAGGGGGGCCACGTGGGGACCAAGCCAGGTGCAAGTGGGCCTGGGGGGTGGCAGGCCCTTGCCAGTTGTGTAGAAGAGCTGAGGCCAGGGAGCAGCAGCTGCCCTGAGGGGATGAGCAGGAGCGGGATGAGTGGCCGTGGCCGAGAGCCCCGGGAGGAGGCTGGGCCTGGGGCCAGAGGTGGGGAGGCAGATGCGGGCCGGATCTGGTGGGAGGCGGGGGAGCCCCTAGATGAGACTTGACAAAGGGAACAGGGACAAGCAGCAGATCTGGGCAGAACCCTGAGGTCCGTGGGGTATCATGGTGGGCGTGTGGGCCTGGGGCATCCAGGAGGCTGCTGGGTGACGTTGAAGAGGAAAATCAATTGAGACAGGTGAGGATTAGGGGTGTTTATGGGAGGGGCAGGGATGGAAGCTCTATGGCAGGGTACCTGGGAAGGGTGTGAAGATGAGGGAGCAGGCCCTCTGACCCAGGCCCTTCTTGCCCTCAGGGTGTGCTCCGTGCGCTCGGTGGACGGCTCGCCCACCACGGCCTTCACGGTGCTGGAGTGTGAGGGCTCCCGGCGGCTGGGCTCCCGGCCTCGGCGCTACCTACTCACCGGCCAGGCCAATGGCAGCCTGGCCCTGTGGGACCTGACCACCGCCATGGACGGCCTCGGCCAGGCCCCTGGTACTGCCTGCCCCACCCAGCCCCACCTCAGCCCTTCACCTGCACTCTTGGCTGTGGCCTACTTCAGCGTGATCTCTCTTCCCCAGCGAGTGCCCTCTGACCCCCTTTCCCTGCCTTGCCACCGCTCCTTGGTTTTTCTGCCCCTCTCTTAGCTGCTGACCTCTGTCCATCAATCTCTCCATCCTGTCACCTGTCCCACTCCCAGATACTTGCACCACGGCCCCTTGTCCCTTGCCCTGTGGGCCCTGTCTTGACCCTGAAGCCTGCTTCCTTGTCCCCAGCAGGTGGCCTGACAGAGGAAGAGCTGATGGGTCAGCTGGAGCAGTGCGAGCTAGCCCCCCTGGCTTCCTCTCGGAGCTCTCTCCCCAGCCCCTCACCCCGGACCTCTCTCACCAGGTAGCTGCAGCTCCCCTGCCTTCCCTGTGCAGTGTGGTGTGTGTGTGTGTGTGTGTGTGTGTGTGTGTGTGTGTGTGTGTGGTGCAGTGGCCTTGGGGAAGGGGCAGCCCAGCACTGACCTTCCCCTTCCCCACCCCCTCAGCCTCCACTCAGCCTCCAGCAACACCTCCCTGTCTGGCCACCGCGGGAGCTCCAGTTCCCCACAGGCCGAGGCCCGGCGCCGTGGGGGAGGCAGCTTCGTGGAGCGCTGTCAGGAACTGGTGCGGAGTGCCCCAGAGCCCCGACGGCCCCCAACGCCAGCCCCCCGGCCCTCCACGGGGCTCGGGGCTCCCCTCACACCTCCCAAGAAGAAGCTCAATGAAACCTCCTTTTGAACACGGCTGCCACTGTGCCTTTGGATACCCTGGTCTCAGGGGACTCAGGTGTCACCTGCTTCCCATTGGAGCCCTGGGTTCAGGGCCAGGGTCTCCCTGAAGTGCTGACTGTTACTAAGTCCCCGTCTTCCCCTTTTCTGGAAGCCAGAGCCACCTTTCCCAATAAAATCTACACACTGCCAACTCCTTGTGTGCATTTTTTTTTCTTTGTACTAGGGATTGAATCCAAGGGTATTTTATCTCTGAGCTACACCCTCAGCCCTTTTTATTTTTTGTTTTGCAACAGGGTCTCACTAGGTTGCTGAGTCTCATTAAGTTGCTGAGGCTGGTCTCCAACCTGCGACTCGCCTGTGATGCTCTTGTCTTAGCCTCCCAAGTACTGGAATTACAGGCATGCACCACCATGCCTGGCATTCCTTATTTGCATTTTTAGTTGGTTTGGGGATCCCCAGGGAAGGATGAAGGAGGTGGAGAGGCTGTAGATTCAGGAATATCTGCATCTCCTGGTTTATTAAAATTTTTATTTATTTATTTATTATTTATTTATTTATTTATTTATTTATTTATTCTGGCTTCAGGCATGGCTGAATCCAGGGGTTCAGACGCCTATCCAGTATGTCTTTCCATCTCTTGCCTTTGCTTTTCCTCGGGTTCATCATCTTCAGTCAGGTTTTCCCTCTTTGTGGCAATAGGATTCCAAGAAGCTCCTTATCAACTACCTCTCCCCAGCACCAACCAAAATCACAGGACTGACTTTCATCAGCTTTGAGTCAGATTACCATTCCCAAACCAATCATTCTGGCCAGCGGGATGAAGGGTTTCCATTGCCACAGTTTGGGTCATGAGCCCTCACAAGCTAGGTAAGCCACATGTAGGATAGCTGAAGAGGAGTTCCTTAAAGGAGAATCAGGGTACTATTACCTCAAGCAAAGATGAAGAGCTACCGGTAAGCAGAAACTAAGTGTTGCTTCATCCTTGACATTTGTACCTCAGACCTTACACTCCAGAAACCTTGCCCAGCATCCCTGGTTGCCCAATCCATTCCTTTCTTGTGTGGGGGACAATTTCAACTCACCCTAGCCTGGCATCTATCGGACTTTCCCCCCAAATCATCCCTATTCCTCTGATACTTCTTCATGGATCATGGAGATTTCCTGAATCTTGAAGGAAAAAGTGAGCCAGATTAGGAACCAGGGATGATTTTTTTTTTTTTTTTTTTGAGACTAGGGATTGAGCCAGGGGTATTCTACCTCCAAGCTACACTCCCAATTCTATTTTATTATTTATTTTGAGATAAATTCTCCCTAAGTTGCTGAGGGTCTTGCTAAATTGCTGAGACTGGCCTCAAACCTGTGATCCTCTGGTATCAGCATCCCTCATGTACTAGGGTTACAGGTATGCACCACCATGCCCCAGTACCCTCCCACACACATACAAAATGAATAGAGAGATGGAGTGTTGTCAAATATAGCACACTAAGGAATTTAAGACATACATATTTTACATAAATTATAAATAAAGCCGGGTGTGGTAGCACACACTTGTAATCCTAGTACTTGTGAGGCTGAGATAGGAGGATTGCAGGTTCCTGACCAGCCTCAGCTATTAGCAAGGCCCTCTGCAACTTAGTGAGATCCTGTTTCAAAATAAAGAATAAAAATAGAGCTGGAGGTAGCTTGGAGGTGGAATGCCCCTGGGTTCAATTTCCAGTACCACAAAAAAAAAAAAAAGAAAGAAAAATAGGTCTGGGGGCATAGCTCAGAGGTAGAATGCCCCTGGGTTCAATCCTGAGTTCTGCAAAAATAAATAAATAAATAAATATATATATATATATGTACTGGGGATTGAACTCAGGGGCATTCTACCTCCGAGCTACACCCCCAGCCCTATTTTTTATTCTTTATTTTGAAACGGGGTCTCACTAAGTTGCAGAATGCCTTACTAGGTAGCTGAGGCTGGCTGCGAACCCGGATCCTCCGGTCTCAGATTCCCAAATGCTGAGATCACAAGCGCACACCACTACGCCCGGCTAAATATACATATATTAAATGTATATATTTTATACTAGAAGCGGGCACCATGACGCATGTCTGTTATCCTAATACTTTGGAGGCTGAGACAGGAGGAGCATAGGTTCAAGACCAGCATGAGATAACTTAGCAAGACCCTGTTTTGAAGCAAAAAATAAAAAGGGTCGGGATGTAGTTCAGATGTAGAATGCACCTGGATTCAATCACACACACACACACACACACACACACACACACACACACACATCTAGTAATGTATATAAACATATATATATATATATATATATATATATATATGGAGAGAGACAGAGCGAGAGGGAGAGGATATATCTAGAGATGTAATACTAGGAATAAAACTGTAGAGAGGAGAGTGATGGGGAGAAGCTTCTGGAATGCCAGGCATCTAGAAACTTGAGGGGTTCTGAAGGGTTGAGATCAATCAGATCAGGATCCAGGAAGACAGGAAGAGACTGGAAACCAGGGATTCCAAATTCTGGGGGGAAGGGAAGCCAACGCCATCCCCGGAAGTTGCAGTGGTGAGCCAGAGGCTGTTGCCTAGCAACGAGCATTAAAGATGCCCTGGATCCCGGGCAGAAGGGAGAAATTTCAGCAGCGCCCCCAGCAAATGCTCCAGCCACAGGGTAGGAGGTAGGGAGGGGGCGGGCGGGTGAGGGACACGATGTCCCTCAGGGCCATGTGAGCAGGGATCTTGGGACCACACAAAGACGGGGTCACCGAGCACATTCAGTGGGCAGTGCCGAGCACTCCATCACGGCCCTGGGTCAGCCCACGAATAGCCGTGAATGAGCCTTGAGGGCCATCTTCACGGTTCCAGGGGGACTGTATGTCTCTGGACGGTGGGTGGGCCCAGATTTCTAGGTGTCAGTGTGTGGGATGGAGGCATGGATTGCTGTAGGTGTCAGTAATGGTGTGAGTGTGGCTGTGTGAGTCACCCAGTGTGTCTCACAGCAAGTGGGGGAGGGCAAAGGGATCCCCCGTCGGAGTCTCTCCTACACCCCTTCCTTTGGAAGGAGAAGGAGTAGGTGATGGGGCAGAGCTGGATCATTTGCTGTTCTTAATCTGAAGTGAGCCCTGCTGTCAAGGTGCCCGGCCTATGACCTGGTGTGGGCAGTGAGCCCATATACCTGGGGTGGGGCTAAGGCTATAGAAATGGAAACCTTAAGAATCGAATTGCTGTGACTGATTGCCTGGAACCCAGGGGGGAAGCAAACATGGAAAGAGTGGGCTCTAGATCCTAAGTGTGGGACCATGTCCTAATTCCCTGTGGGAAGGGGTGTGGCCCGAAGCTCAGGAAAAAGCAGTGACTAGGGGATGGGGGCTGAAGCTCAGGGGGCAGTGCCTTTGGGAGAGAGGGCGGAGCTTGTATTTCAGAGAAAAGCAGGTGAGACTTCGAATTTATACTTAAGGGAAGGAGCTGGATTTGGGATCCTCTGAGATTGGAGTCTGGAAGCAAGGATTGGAGCCTAGAATCCACTAACTGAGATGTGAATGAGGTCCAAGGCTGTCTGTGGTTTGGGGCTCCTAACTGGAGGTCCTCAGGAGTGGAACTCTCTAAGGACAAAACCTGCAATTCTGGGAGTGGGAAGGTGCTTAGGGAGACTTTAAAGATTATGGCAGGAGCCGGTCATGGTGCATGCTTGTAATCCCAGTACTTGGGAGGCTGAGACTGGAGGATCCAGGTTCACGGCCAGTCTCAGCTACTTAGTGAGGCCCTCTGCAATTTAGTGAGACCCTGTTTCAAAATAAAGAATAAAAACTAGGGCTAGGGGTGTAGCTCAGAGGTAGAGTGCCCTTGGGTTCAATCCCCAGTACAACAGGGAGCTGGAGTGGTGGCAAAGGCCTGTAATTCCTGTACTTGGAGACTGAGACAAGAGGAGCTCAGGGTCCAGGCCAGCCTCAGCAACTTAATGAAACTCTCATTAACCTAGCAAGACCCTGTTTCAAAACAAAAATTAAAAAGGTCTAAGGGTAGCCGGGCGTGGTGGCGCACGCTTGTAATCCCAGCATTTGGGAGGCTGAGACCAGAGGATTCAGGTCCGAGGCCAGCCTCAGCTACCTAGTGAGGCACTCTGCAACTTAGTGAGACCCCATTTCAAAATAAAGAATAAAAAACAGGGCTGGGGGTATAGCTCAGAGGTAGAATGCCCCTGAGTTCAATCCCCAGTACCAAAAAAAAAAAAAAAAAAATAGGGCTGGGAGTGTAGCTTGGAGGTAGAATGCCCCCAAGTTCAATCCCCAGTACTGGAGAAAAAAGAAAAGAAAAAAGTCTAAGGTGTAGCTTGGAGGTAGAACATCCCTAGATTCAGTCCCCAGTAATACACACACAGAAGAGGATCTGGTACCTTTTAGGGTAGCAGTAAATAGGGATGCCGGAGAGGGTGGAGCTGGGAGCCTCCTGGGAATGGTGTCTGTAGGTCAGGAGTGGAGCCTGGGTCTACTGAGGAGTAGGGCTTCAGGGGAACAAGGTCTCGCAGATGGTGGCTGGAACTATGAAGGACAGCCTCAAGAAGGGACAAACCCTTGGGGAAGGCCTAGTGAGAGTCTGGAACCAAGAGAAGGGCGAGACCTAGGGCTTAGTGCAGAATTAGCATCCCATTCTCAGAATCTTAGTCTCTGGAATGGCAAGTGGGCACCCATGGAGGTTTCCATCTTCTACACCCTCGAGAGAGCTAAATTCTGACCGACTTCTCCCAGAATTGAGCAAGGGAGCCAGGCTTGATAACCCACACCTATAATCCCATTGCTTGAGAGGCTGAAATAGGAGGATGGAAGGTTCCAGACCATCCTCAGCAACTTAGTGAGACTCTCAGAACCTAGCGAGACCCTGTTTCAAAACAAAAAAATATAAAGGGATGTGGTTACAGCTTGGAGGTAGAATGATCCTGGGCTCAACCCCTGGTACAAAAATAAAAAATAAATAAGTAATAAATAAATAAAGTGCCGGGGGTGGTGGCGCACGCTTGTAATTGTACTTGGGAGGCTGAGACTGCAGGATCCGGGTTCGTGGCCAGCTTCAGCTACTTTGTGAGGCTCTCTGCAACTTAGTGAGACCCTGTTTCAAAATAAAGAATAAAAAATAGGACTGAGGGTATAGCTCGGAGGTAGAATACCTCTGGGTTCAATGTCCCAGTACGCAAAAATAAATAAATAAATAAATAAATAAATAAATAAATAAATAAATAAATAATAAAGTGAGCGAGGGATGAGGCCTGCCAGCGGAATTCTAGCTTAGGGACCCTGCCTCGCCCTCTCGTCCCTCCCACTTGTAATCCCCCGCTCTTTTAGGGCCCCTGCCTCACTAGCGGGTTCTGGGATCAGTATCAGACTCCAGATTTCCTCCCGCCGCTTGAAGAACTCCCGGCCCTGAGACCCCCGCCGGGCACCTGTCCGTCTAGCCCCTCCCCTGCCACCTCCGGATTGGTCGTGCAGGGAGTGCCGGCAGCACAGGGCTCTGATTGGCGGGAAGTTCGCAACCCCAGGATGGGACTTAGGAGAAAGTGAGTCGGCCCCGGGAGGGGGCGGGGGGTGGGGCCGCGCCTAGCCAGACCCGCTGGACAGATCGCAGCCCCGGAGCGGGACTGGGCGCCCGACACGATGCGACGACCGGGCTCTAGCAGCAGCTGCCCCGTCCTGCTGGTGGTGCTGCTGCTGCCGCTTCTCGCAGCCGCGGCCACAGTCGCCTCCGCCTCGGACCCCAGCCCCAGCCCCAGCCCCAGCTCCAGCCAGGCCGTCGAGGTCGCGGTGGCTCCGGGCCGCCGGACCCGGTAAGCCCCGCTGCAGCCCTTCTTCCTTGCTCCTCATCCACCCAATAACTGGTGGTCCTGCGGGACCCGGAACTTTTGGATTTAGGGGGGTACGAACCTGCTGCTTCGGTGGAAGGATGGATCTATTAAGGACCTCTGTTTTATAGGGGTTAGAATCCAGGGAGTACTGAGGTTTTGAGAGGACGGGGTCCCCTCCAGTGTGGCGGAGATGGATAAGGCTCCAGGGGAGTCCTGGGGTGTATTGCGGGGGAAGATCCCCAGCCGATATGGGGGTGGGACTTTGCTACAATGGTAAGAGGAATGGGTGGGGCCCTGGAGCGAGGAAGGAGTTTCCTAGGTGCTCAAAAAGGAAAGATACTGACTGGGAGGTTCTGAGGACTTTATGGATTTGAGATGTCTTGAATTTGTCTTGGGGGCACTGAAAAAGTACCTTTGGATTTTTCGAATGGACGTGGACTCTTGGGTTGATGGCGGAGGGACGTGGGGGAAGGCGAGTGTGAGGGGGGAGGGTTCTTCAGGTTTTATGAGGATTGCGGACGCTCTCCTTTACTAGAATTCGGAGACTCTGGGCACCAGTGATTTCGCGGCAAGAGATCTAGGATAACCCATAGATTTGGGGGTTATAGCCACCCCTCCTGTTTGCGGGTGACGAGATCGAAGGAAACAGACTGCCCAGCACCCCTACCCCCGGCCCAGCCGCCCTGCCCTCCGTTACAAAGACGCCGGGCTCGGCTCCCGCCTCGGTCTCTGCGAATGCGTTTAGTAACCCGAGCCGCGCCGGGGGCGGGGCTGGGAAGGGGTTAACCTGGAGAAAGAGCGGGAGGGATGACGACAGGATTGGGGGTCTCGGAGGCCCCCGCCCCTGGCGGCTTCCACCCGCACTGGGCCCCACTTTCTGAAAGGACTCCACCTGCTGGATGCCCCTTTCTCAGAATCTTCCACCGTCTCTCTGGGCCGGGGCCGGCGCCCTGGTCCCCCACACCCCCCTCATCCTGGGGATAATGGATTTGTCTGGGGGGCCCAGGTTGCGACGGACTTGGGCTGGTGCAAAAGGCTCAGCCACCGAGACCCACTGGGCGCGGAGATGTCTCCAGGAATGACCCCGTCCTCCTGGGCAAGCAGGAAACTGAGGCTCAAAGACCAGGTGATGCTGGCTCCAGAACACACCGCGTGGAAGGGCAGGAACAGACTAGAACTCAGGCCTCGGGATTCTCAGTTCTGGAGTGTGGCTGCTTCAGTATCCCTTCTCCCTCTGCACGGTGCTGGACCCATAGTCGAAGGGGGATGCGGCTGAGATCTGTGGACGTGGCGCCACCTGCCGACCAGGCTCAGGATGGTCGCTGAGTCCCAGATAGGGCCGTGCTGGAGTTTGAGATCCCAAATAGTCTAGGCTTGGATATGCACTTAGAAATCTGTGATTTTTATTTATTTATTTATTTATTTATTTATTTATTTATTTATTTATTTATTTATTTATTTATTTATTTATTTATTTATTTATTTATTTATTTATTTATTTATTTATTTATTTATTTATTTATTTATTTATTTATTTATTTATTTATTTATTTATTTATTTATTTATTTATTTATTTATTTTGCGGTACTGGGGATTGAACTCACAGGAATTCTACCTCCGAGCTATACCCCCAGCCCTATTTTTTATTCTTTATTTTGAAACAGGGTCTCACTAAGTTGCGGAGTGCCTCACTAGGTAGCTGAGGCTGACCGCGAACCCGGATCCTCCGGTCTCAGCCTCCCGAATGCTGGGATTACAAGCGTGCGCCACCACGCCCGGCTAGAAATCTTTGATTTTTAAAAATCATTTTAGAAAAATACTTTTTTTTTTTTTTTTTTTTTGACCCGGGCGTGGT
>PVLC010010296.1:11996-51062 GCA_004027655.1 Graphiurus murinus | reverse complement strand
TAGAATTGAACCCATGAGCATTCTACCTCTGAGCTATACCCCCCAGCCCTATTTTACATTTTATTTGGAAACAAGGTCTCACTAAGTTGTGGAGGGCCTAAATTGCTGAGGCTGGCCTTGAACCTGCAATCTGGACTCTGGTCTCAGCTTCCCAAGTACTGGGATTACGGGCGTGTGCCACTACGCCTGGCTCTTTCTGGTTTTTTTTTTTTTTTTTTTTTTTTTTTTTGCGGTACTGGGGATTGAATTCAGGGGCATTCTACCTCCAAGCTACACCCCCAGCCCTATTTTTTATTCTTTATTTTGAAACCGAGTCTCCCTAAGTTGCGGAGTGCCTCACTAGGTAGCTGAGGCTGGCCGTGAACCCGGATCCTCCGGTCTCAGCCTCCCGAATGCTGGGATTACAAGCATGCGCCACCACGCCCGGCTTCTTTCTGGGGTTTTTAAGTCACCTGGTTTGTGGTACTTTGTCACAGTTGCCCGAGGATACCAAAACAGTGTAGTATGTATGGTTTTAAATACTCGTATTTGCTAGGTTAAAACCATGTAAATTATTTCTGCTTGATTTCTTATTTTATTAAATACTTAAGGCACTGACTCTCCGCACCCTCCTGCTCCCTGCGCTCCTCATACACGTAATGATTTTGGAAGGAGGTTGTTGTATGCGCCCGCTGCCTGCAAATCTTACAGAAAGAAATAGAAAAAGTGGGGCATAAGAGGGACTCTAGATGAAAAAGGAGAAACCTTAGGTGAGCAAAGAAGGTGACTTAACTGAAGGTGATGGGGGGGGGCACCCTAATGCACATGATGTACTTTCACAAACATATCAAAGTCAATCACTAAACTGAACTTGAGAAGGAGGGAGGAGGAAGGAGTGGGGCGGGAATTGGGGGAGGGTTAAATGAGAAATGTGTGCATGTATGCCTCTACCTGCTTGTACCTGACAAAGATGTATGATTACAATGCACCAATTTAAAAAAAAAATATATATATATATATGTATATATTTGAAAAAAGAGAGCTAGAAATGGTCATTTATTTCTTAATTTCAAAAGCTGGGGTACATTCAATGATCTTTGCAGCGCCTTCCTTGAGGACCTAGCAAGCTGAATGAATAAGTATTCACGAACGATCTCAGCTCTATTCCAAAATCATTTTTCCTTCACTGTTTTGAAAATAATCACACATCGGATATGGTGTGAAGAATTCTTAAATCTTTGTTTTTTCAAGTCTCTTAGTTCTGAGCTTCAATTTTAGGCAAAGGAATTAGAATAAAAGAAAACCATTTTTTGTGTGTGTGTGTGGTACTGGGGATTGAACTCAGGGGCATTCTACCTCCGAGCTATACCCCCAGCCCTATTTTTTTATTCTTTATTTTGAAACCGAGTCTCACTAAGTTGCGGAGTGCCTCACTAGGTAGCTGAGGCTGGCCGAGAACCCGGATCCTCCGGTCTCAGCCTCTCGAATGCTGGGATTACAAGCGTGCGCCACCACGCCCGGCTAAAAGAAAACTATTTTTTTCCCCTCTTGATTAAGTCACTAGCAGGATCAAGAAAGTTTTCTTCTTAGTATTATTTAAAAGGAATGCGCTATTTGCATAGCTGAAATCATAAAGTAGCAGTGTGTGTGTGTGTATATGTGTGTGTGTGTGTGTGTGTGTGTGTGTGTGTGTGTGTGTGTGTTTTACTGGAGATTGAACCCAGGGGCATTCTACCACTGAGCTACCCCTCTAGTCCTTTTCATTTTGAAACAGAGTCTTGCTATGTTGCTGAGGGGCCCCCTAAGTTACTGAGGTTGGCCTTGAACCTGTGATCCTCCTGTCTCAGCCTCCCAAGTACTGCGATTACAGGGAAGCACACCCCTGTACTCAGCAATAAAGCAGCGATTTAACATCACTGAGTTGAGAAACAGGCGGCGAAACAGAAGAAAGTATCAACCAACGACTGGACTACCTGGGCTATTTTTACTCCTTCTTTTTAGCACCAGCAAGTGCAGTGGTATAAAAACCACCACGAAATCAATTAATTTTAGTCTTTTACAGATTATTTTAATTCTCTGCTTATACTATGTCTATATGAAATAATTGCTTTGTAATTAGCAGTGTGATTAAATGTTAAGTAAATGCGAAATCTTTCGTCTGACAGCATTCATAGGCCTAGAAGGCCTGGTCACGTGACCTCTTTTTAAGTACTTCCCAGTATATTGCTTAGTATTTTCCGTTGGACTGGGGTTTCGCCACGCCGTGTTGATAAATGTCGCACAGGAGCTGGTGTCTACACTGGCTCTTGATCGTACATTCAGATGTACTAATGAAAAAATAGACTCATCATGGTTGCTGCCAAAAATGCCAGCGTGTAGGAGGCTAATGCCACGCCATAGATTTTTGGATGCTAAACCAAGCCAAGCAATTCCGT
Source organism: Graphiurus murinus (assembly GCA_004027655.1). NCBI lineage: Eukaryota > Metazoa > Chordata > Mammalia > Rodentia > Gliridae > Graphiurus > Graphiurus murinus. The sequence continues at coordinate 48,648 of PVLC010010296.1, read as the reverse complement.
TAGACTGTTTCCAATTGGATTCTGCTCCCACGCGCCTTTAAAGTTTAGCTTGTAATAGTGAAAATAATCCTCCTTATCAAACTATGCTAAATATTCACACATCTTCCAAAACATTTGTTATATCTTTCCTGGTGACTAGGGTTTTATACCGGCTTTGGTGATCATTTTAATCCAGGAGAATCTTTATTAGTTATCTGAGGTTGTAGGACATGTTTATTTTATTTATTTATTTATTTAAATATAAGCTGAGTGTGGTGGCACGCACTTTGTAATCCCAGTTCTTGGGAGGCTGAGACAGGAGGATTGCAGGTTTGAGGACAGCCTCAGCAATGTAGTGAGACTCTCATCAACCTAGCAAGAGCCTGTTTCAAAATAAAAATAGAATAGAGCTAGAGGTGGAGCTCGAAGGTAGAATGCGCGCAGGGTCAATTCCCAGTACCACCACCACCAAAAAAAAAAGTATATATTATACATAAATAAACAAATAAATACACACACATATACACACACACACACACACACACACACACACACACACACTGTCCTTAAGAGGGGAACCTATAGCTCTGATCTAGTGATACTTCTCTAAAGCGCCTAGCTGCCTAGAATTTGCCAATCAGAAGACTAAAAGCTGCTTAAACTTTAGACTAAGCAAATGTCAAGAACATATCCCTTCCATATTAAAATATTCCTTTACAATTTGAAGACAGCTAAGCCAGGCGTGGTGGCGCACGCTTGTAATCCCAGCATTCGGGAGGCTGAGACCGGAGGATCCGGGTTCGTGACCAGCCTCAGCTCCCTAGTGAGGCACTCCGCAACTTAGTGAGACCCTGTTTCAAAATAAAGAATAAAAAATAGGGCTGGGGGTGTAGCTCAGAGGTAGAATGCCCCTGAGTTCAATCCCCAGTACCATAAAAAAAAAAAATTGAAGACAGCTATATGAAACTGCATGTATCTTTAACAAAAGTTCCAGCTAGTCAACGTTAAAGACAGCAGCGTTCAGGTGAACGCCAGCATGTGTCTTTTAACTTGATAGAACTCCAGCACATCGAAGGCTGTGCGTTTCATTTCATCTATTTATTTATTTAATTTTATTATTATTATTAATTTTTTGAGGTACTAGGGATTGAGCCCAGGGGCATTCTACCTCCGAGCTATACCCCCAGTCCTATTTTTTTATTCTTTATTTTGACACAGGGTCTCACTAAGTTGCTGAGAACCTCACTAAGGAGCTGAGGCTGGCCGCTAACCTGCGATCCTCCTGTCTCAGCCTCCCACACACTGGGATGACAAGCGTGTGCCACCATGCCTAGCCTATATGTTTTAAAAAAGCAAAATAAGGCCATCTGTCCCTAAACTGGTCAACCTGGTTACAAATTCCTTCTCACAACTATTTTATATGACAGCTTATTCTAATAAGGATGTACAGAAGTTGATTTTTTTTTTTCAATCATCGCAAGAGAAGGAAGTAAAGAGTGTGCCTGTACATCCAGACTTTCTTTTCTTTTTTTTTTTTTTTTTTGCGGTACTGGGGATTGAACTCAGGGGCATTCTACCTCCGAGCTACACCTCTAGCCCTATTTTTTATTCTTCATTTTGAAACCAAGTCTCACTAAGTTGCAGAGTGCCTCACTCTGGTCTCAGCCTTCCAAATGCTGGGATTACAAGCGTGCGCCACCACGCCCTGCTCCAGACTTTCTTTGGAAGGCCTAGGGAAGAGAGTGTCCAAATGACCAAAGACCGGGGTAGGATGTAAAATAAAAACTATGGAAGGTGTGGGATGGTCTTGTTCTTGCAACACTGGGATTGGACGTTGATTTGGGGGCTTGTCAACTTGCACATGGCAGAAGGAAAGCCTTATCATTGTTCAGAATCAATTTCTATCGAGGTCTTAGAACACACATTGAGATTAGCATCTTGGACCAGCCCAGTTTGAATACACGGTATTTGGCTGGGTGGGATTCTTCTGCAAGCCGACATTCCAAGGCACCTGGTGTCATCTTTCTGGTGCGGTCTTTGATGTCCTCTCCACCCCGAAATGGCTAATCCCCCCTTCCTCCAAGCGTGTCACATGCCTGCCCCACTGACCTTCTTCATTGTAACCTGTGACAATTGTCAGCTTCCGTGTTTGATTAAGATGCCTTGTCATTAGTTTCTATAAAAGTAGCTAGCTACAGATGGGAGAATTGTCATCTGTCTCCTCACCAGCACCTCCAATTTTTAAATTCTCTTAAAATTATTATATCAGGCTTTGTGTCATCGTTGTACAAGAAGACTAACTATTGTCAGGAAGCTGCCTTGAGCAGTGACCTTCCGTGGCAGGCCCCAATGTGAGGCGCCAGTTATTTTGGGCTTTAGTGGACCCTGCTTGCTCCAGAGTCCGGCCACCAAAGGCAGCTGCTCGGATGGCTTCCTGACAAGAGTCTTCTCGCGTGACAATGACACGAAACCTGATACAATAATTTTAAGAGAACTTAATAAGTTCCCACAGTAAATCTCCAAGTCATTTTCTCTCCTCTCTCTCTCTCTCCACCCTGTTGGATCTGTTTCTTTGGAGAACCCTGTCTAATATGTGACGTGCCAGGAATTGGGGAAAGAGCTAAGCTCCCTGGATTCCGAGCTCAGGGCCCTTTCTGTGTTACTGCCTGCCGCAGGTGGTGTAATTGGACGTTCAGTAATTAGTGAGTATGTGTTATAACATCCCTAAGCCTGGTTAACCAAGGCTTTATAAGATCCTTTTCTTCCATGCATCTAAAAGAATGCTAACTTTAAGAATCTAAAAGGATTCTTTCAGCTGGGCATCTAGAAGCATGCCCATTTTCTTGCCTTTGTAAGGGTGGTTTTTGTTTTTGTTTTGATTTTTGTACTGGGGATAGAACCCAAGGTCTTGGCTTTATCACTGAGCTACATCCCAGCACTCCCCCTCTCCCACCTTTTTATTAAAGACAGTTTTTTTTCCAAGGCCCTGATACTGGATTTTTTTTTTTTTTAATCTAAAACCTTAGTTCTAACCAGGCAGGGTGGTGCATGCTTGTAACCCCAGTACTTGGGAGGCTGAGATAGGAGGATTGCAGGTTTGAGGTCAGCTCTTTCAACTTAGTGAGGCCCACTGCAACTTAGCAAGACTCTGTTTCCAAATATGAAATAAAATCGGGCTGGAGGTATAGCTTGGAGATAGAATGCCTCTGGGTTCAATCCTCAGTACCAAAAAAAATAAAATAAAAAATAAATACAACCTTGGTTCTTAACTTATTTTCTTCCAATTTTCCCTTTTCTCCCAAAAGTGGACTCCAGGGGGGGAAAATCTAGTTAATTAGGATTTCTGTTAATCAGGTTTTTAAATTGTTTTGGTAAATTCCAATCAGGTGAAAACGACCTCCCTGAATTTGAAAGAGGTTCTTATTATAGCGTCTCCTTGATACTCTTTTGCTCCTTTATCTTAGTATGCATATGAAACTAATGGTCCAGTACTCAGAGCGCTCAGAGGGCTGATGATGCGACACCATAAATCCACCAGGGCGCACATTAGCGAGATGCCCCTTAATTACACAGTTTAGGCTTTGTGTAAGCAAAGGACGCAGGGCAACAGTGATAGCATTAAGATGCCGGCAGGCCTTATAAATCATAGGCCTTCTGTAGTTCGCCTCCATGTGTTCTACTAAGTTGCAAGTGAAAAGAAGAGCTTCACTTGCATATCCAGAGTCATTTATGACCATTAAAATATACAATAATCCACTGCTATTAGAAGATCCTCTTTATTACCTATTTACCTCTTAGTTTCCTAATAGAAATCGTAGTTACATTTTGAACTTTAAATATAGAGTCGTTTATTTTAATGAAGCAAGGTTAAAGTTGTCTCTTTGAGTAAATAAATGGACGCTTTCTTAGTTGAATACAATTTGGTATAACTTGGACATTCTCTCTCCCTTTCTCTGCCATCATGGTATGTGAGGTTGAATCCATTCTCTACCCCCATGTCTGTCTTCCTTCCTTCCTTCCTTCCTTCCTTGCTTCCTTCCTTCCTTGCTTCCTTCCTTCCTTCCCTCCCTCCCTCCCTCCCTCCTTCCTTCCTTCCTCCCTTCCCTTCCCTTCCCTTCCTTCTTTCTTCCTCCTCCTGCTCCTCCTCCTCTTCTTCTTCCTCTTCCTCTTCCTCTTCCTCTTCTTGTGTGTCTGTATGCTGTTAAGGATTAAACCCAGGAGCATTCTACCTCTGAGCTACACCCCAGCCCTACTTTTTTATTTTGAAACAAGGTCTCACTAAGTTGCAGTGGGCCTCACTACATTGCAGAGGCTGGCCTCCAACCTGCAATCCTCTCCCCTCAGCCTCCAAAGTACTGGGATTACAGGTATGGGCCACCACGCCTTCCTTACTCCATGTCTTCTAATGAGACTTTCAAAATCTGGCCATTTCTGGATAAGAAATAAAAGCAAAATCATTCCATTCCCCAGTGGATTTCAATGAAAACTGGTATTAAACTTAGGCACAATTCTAAGAGGAGACATTGGAGAGGAACTGAGCAGGGTCTATAAGGAATTACAAATAAGATGACACGTATATTTATGCTGTATTCAGGTCACTATCCTCTTACCATATCAACCTGAATCACTGCTGTCTAAAAAAATGGGCATGTGCCGGGCGTGGTGGCACACACTTGTAATCCCAGCATTCGGGAGGCTGAGATCGGAGGATCCGGGTTCGAGGCCAGCCTCAGCTACCTAGTGAGGCACTCTGCAACTTAGCAAGACCTGGTTTCAAAATAAAGAATAAAAAATAGGGCTTGGGGTGTAGCTCGGAGGTAGAATGGCCTTGAGATCAATCCCCAGTACCGCAAAAAAAAAAAAAAAAAAAAAAAAAGTTTTACTGGAAAAACAATCTTTCTCTTTGTTTTATGTTCTATACTAGTAGGTTGGTTAAGTAATAAACATGTAATATACTGTTTTAAAAAAGAGTAAAATGCAGTAATCTTATACATCTAGGACTAACTAACATGTACCTTAGAAGCCTTCTATAGAATTGTACGTTTAAAGCGATATTTAAACTATGGGATGTTCAAATGGTTATAATAGGGAGAAAATATATTTTAATGATGGTTTGTTATTACTTAAAATTATATTTAAGGGGGCTAGGGCTGTAGCTCAGTGGTAGAGTACTTGCCTGGCATGTGTGATGCCCTGGCTTCAGTTCCCAGAACCACTCAAAAAGTAAAATAGCATGTTTATAAATATATAAAATAACATATGTATATATAAACATGATAATGCCGATATAACTTGAAACCAAGATGACCTGGAAATGAGTTACGATCTAGAAGAATTAAGAAACGTTTACTAAGCTTCAGTACCTTGGCATACAGTAGCTTGTTTTCATTTCAGGGATTATAAATCTCCAAACTCCAACCAGCACTCATGTTGGCACAACCTTTCTGGGCTGCTGCAGTATCCCCAGCAACCTGTGGCCGGTCATTAGATTTCTACACCATGCCAAATGCCCCCCCGGGCATAATAGAGATGGATCAGAAATAAAATAGAGATAAATAAAATAGCACTGGGCTGGGGCTGGAGGTGGGACTCATGGTTGCATCCAAAGCAGTGGCGGGGGGCTAATTGAGAGCATTTCTCTCCAACTCCAAGTTCACAGTCTGGAGGCTGCTAGTCCAGAACTGGTTTAACAAATCAGGGCTTCTGTCTGGAGAGCCAGCAATTCCATTTTCTAGCATGCCGTGCCGCTGGGGAGAAGGCCCTGGAGCAGCAGAACGGGCATGGCCGCGGGGAGCAGGAAGGAGGTCATTTCAATGGTCTAAAGTTACACCATGAGGCAGATGGAGCCGAGAGGGACAGGGAGGATCAACAGGGCCTCCAATGGATCACTGAGGCAGTTTTCCTCACGTCTGAGACGTGTCAGCAACCTAGAAGAAAACGCCACCCATTCTGTGGTCAAAGAAAGGCTTTTAAAAGGAGCCGATAACAAGGCGGAGCCGTCCATTCTTGCTGCTATTCACAAAACACCCGAGACTGGGTAACGTAGAAGGAAGAGAAAGTGAAGTTTTTCAAAGTGCCAGAGGCTGCGAATCCAAATCAAGGCATCGGCAGATACGCTGCCTGGCGAGGGCTGCTCCCTGATTCCACAGCGGCGCCTTCTTGCTGTGTCCTTACATGGTGAGACAGAGGGCAGGGCAAGAACGGGGAGGAGTGCTCCCTTCAAAATGGAGAAGAGTGCTCCCTTCACCCTCTTTTATAAGAGCACAGATCCACTGGTGAGGGTGAAGTCCGCCCGATTAAATCACATCCCCAAAGTTTCACTTCTGTGTGTGTGTGGTACTGGAGATCAAACCCAGGGCCATTCTACCTCTGACCCACACCCCCTCTGCAGTCTCTCTAGGTTGCTGAGGGTCTCACTAAGTGGCTGAGGCTGGCCACGAACCTGCGATCCTCCTGTCTCAGCCTCCCAAGTACTGGGATTACAAGTGCGCGCCACCGCGCCTGGCTAAGGCCTCACTTCTTAATACCCTCCATCACCTTGGTGTTGGAGTCCCAGTCCATGGATTTTGGAGGGACAAATGTATTCAAACCAGAGAACAAGGGATGGGCAAGGTTAGGGGCAACTTACAAAAGACAGGCAGGCACCACTGAGCTAGCTTCTGGGAAGCACGTCAAGACACCAGATGGCAAAGAACCACGGACAGATGCGGCTGTGCGGGATTCCCCAGGGCACCGAGGAAAGCAGGGAAGGCAGAGTGGACCTGGAGGGGCGCTGAGACTATCCAGTCCAATCCCAGAGTCAGCAGGGACCCCTAAATGAATTTTATTTTATTTTTTTGTGGCACTGGAGATTATCCCAGGGGCATTCTACCTCCAAACTACACCCCCAGCCCTATTTTTTATTCTTTATTTTGAAACAGGGTCTCACTAAGTTGCGGAGTGCCTCACTAGGCAGCTGAGGCTGGCCGCGAACCCGGATCCTCCAGTCTCAGCCTCCCGAATGCTGGGATTACAAGTGGGCGCCACCACGCCCGGCTCCTTGAATGCATTTTATAGGGGTGCTATGGGGCCACTTTGGTAACTCAGAAAGATCAATCCTTTTTCTGTAACTCAGAAAGATCAATCCACCAGCTGTGTGTAAGACAGGCTGGTGAATGATCCAGGGAAATGGTTAAGAAGCAGTTACTGCATGGCGGCGCACGCTTGTCATCCCAGTACTTGGGAGGCTGAAAGAGGAGGTTTGAGGCCAGCCTCAGAAAATAGTGAGACTTCCATCAAGCTAGCAAGACTCTGTTTCCAAATAAAAATAAAAAATAGGGCTAGGGGTGTAGCTCAGAGGTAGAATGTCTGAGTTCAATTCTCAGTACAAAAAAAAAAAGCAGTTACAATAAGCTAAATCCAGGGCACCAGAGCTGGAATCCAGGTAGCGGTGGTGACAGGACCACCAACCAGGGCCATATTTAAGGAACATTCATCAAGGCCAATGTTAGAGAAACATTTATAAGGTGCTATAGTTGAGTAGATATTGAGAAAGGAGAAAGAAAAGTTAGAGAATGTTGAGGTTCAGTCTGGCTGCCGTGGATGACTGTAGTTCCCAAAACAAGACAGGGCGGGCAAGGACAAGAGCTGCCTTTGGAAACAGAATGAGTGTCCATCTGAGTGACAGACGCTGGGCCAAGAGGGGTGGAATATTTCTCCCCTGGTCCCCTCCCCACTGGGCCAGTTAGCAATGGTCTCATTCACTTGGATGCTGCTGATGATTTATGTATTTATTTTTTTGGGTGAACCCAGGGGCATTCTGTCTCCCAGCTACACCCCTCAGCTCTTTTCTTTATTTGGAAACAAGGTCTCACTAAGTTGCAGAGAAGCTCTCAGGACATTGCTGAGGCTGGCTGTGAACCCGCGATCCTCCTGTCTCAGCCTCCCAAGTACTGGGATTCCAGGTGTGGGCCACCATGCTCAGCTGGGATTCTCTGTGTGGAGCTACAGTCCATTCAGAGTCCAGGGAACCACTGTCTTCCTCTTGTCTCTTTATTGCTGTTGGCATTTTCCAGGGTGCAGGATTTGGTGCTTGGGATGAGATTATGACTGGAGAGAAATGTAGGGTTTCTCTCATAGAGAGCTAGTAAAGACATTTTAAGATCTCCACATATATAGAAAGAGGAGTGGGTTAGGGTTAAAAGGGTACGAGGGAGCCAGAGATCTACTGCCTTTATAAAGCATACTAAAGAGTAGGAGGATCATAGGTTCAAGGCCAGCCTGGGCAGCTAGCTTAGTGAAACCCTGCCTTTTTTTATTGCAGTACTGGGGATTGAACCCAGGGCCATTCTACCTCCAATTTACACCCCAGCCATATTTTTCTCTTTTTCTTTCCCTTCCTTCCTTCCTTTTCTCTCTCTCTCTCTCTCTCTCTCTCTCTCTCTCTCTCTCTCTCTCTCTCTGTCTCTCTCTCTCTCTCTCTCTCTCTCTCTCTCTCTTTCTTTCTTTCCTGGATTTAACCCAGGGGCATTCTACCTCTGAGCTACATCCCCAGTCCTATTGTTTATTCTTTATTTTGAAACAGTGTCTCACTAAGTTGTGGAGGGCCTCACTAAATAGCTGAGGCTGGCCTCGAACCTCGATCCTCCCACCTCAGCCTCCCAAGTACTGGAATTTTAAGCCTGCACCACCATGCCTGGCTTGAGACCCTGTCTTTACGAAAAAAAAAAAAAAAAAAAAAAAGGCTAAGGATGTAGCTCAGTGGTAGGCCCTTGCCTAGCATGTGTGAGGCCCTGGGTTTAATCTTCAGTGTTGCTAAGCAAAACAAAACAAAACAAAGCAAAATGAAACAAACCAACAAAAATATAATAGAAAGTATGGAGGCCAGGCTTGGTAGCACACACTTGTAATCCCAGCATTTGGGAGGCTGAGACCGGAGGATCCGGGTTCTTGGCCAGCCTCAGCTACCTAGTGAGGCACTCTGCAACTTAGTGAGACCCTGTTTCAAAATAAAGAATAAAAAATAGGGCTGGGGGTGTAGCTTGGAGGTAGAATGCCCCTGGGTTCCATCCCCAGTACCACACACACACACACACACACACACACACACACACACACACACACAATATATATATATATACACACACACACACACACAGATCAGTGATCTGGTCTGAGCTCGTTTCTTTTGCCTTGTTGTGGAATTTCTCCAGTTGAACATTACTTATTTTGACCTGTCTCCATTGCTTTACCTCCCCAGTCAACCTGAAAACTCATTTGGGATCGAAAGACACCATGTACATTCTCTTCATTGTCTACGTTATCCTTCTAAGAGCAGTTGATACTCCACATGCCCAAAATGACTGTTTTTGTTGATAAGACTTCTTTGGAAATAATATCATAAAATCATTCACAAATAAGCTCAAATTTCTATTGTAAACTCTCTAAAATAATAACATCTTAGTATAATATGTGTTCATGAACTACTAATTTTCTACCTAACTATAGAGGAAATGCCTTTGTAAAAAAATTGTTTTAATAGTGCAGTATCAAGCCGGGCGTGGTGGCGCATGCTTGTAATCCCAGTACTTGGGAGGATCTAGGTTCGCAGCCAGCCTCTGCTACTTAGTGAGGCCCTCCACAACTTAGTGAGACCCTGTTTCAAAATAAAGAATAAAAAAAAAATAGGGCTGGGGGTGTAGCTCAAAGGTAGAATGCCCCTGGGTTCAATCCTGCAAAAATAAATAAATAAATGAATGAATGAATGAATAAATAAATAAATAAATAAACAAACAGTATTGGTAAAATGCAACTGACATGTGTTATGGAAATCTCTTTCCTTCTTCATTTAAGTTCATTTTCCATGTGGCAAGTGCAAAATCTCATGGGTGCCAGGGATCAAACACAAAGTCTTAGTGTTAGGAGCTGTTTGGTGTTGATGGCATGGCAGTGATGTAAATAAATAATCTTAAGTCATAGTAGCACATTTTATACTGGAAGCAAGGACAGGAGATGTGGGGAAATCAAAGACGCTGTTAGGGAGGAAAACAGATCTAAGAGCGCGTGTTCTTGCTGAAAGATGTGGGCAAGTTCCTTGTCTGGAGTCTTTTCCTCCCCTCTAAAATTGGAATAATATTTAACTCTCAGCGCACTTGGAAAGTTACATTCATTGGTCTGCAAGGGTAGCCAGGCGATCAGCTGGGTTGGTAAGAGAAGCTAAAGGGACACATCTCTCCAATTCCCAGTGAATGCATCCCCTGATCACACGGCAGGCGTGGATTATTCGAGCTAAACAAGGCAATGAATATGAAGTTCTCTGTCAATGATTGCTACTTCCATGTCACAAAGAACTCAAAGAGGACGTTTTTGACTCACCCTTTTGTGTGCAAATGTCAGTCTGCTAACTGAAATGGCAGAAGCTGTAGAGGCTAAGTCACAGCTATCAGCCTCTGTGTCGGTCCTCCAGGGAGGCCCCTGAGGGGGGACTCTCTCTTGCTTCATGATTGACTCTGCCCTGGAGCATTCCTCGTGTGTGTGTGTGTGTGTGTGTGTGTGTGTGTGTGTGTGTGTGTGTTAGTTGCCAGGAATTGAACCTAGACATTCTACCTTTGAGCTACAAACCTAGCACTATTTTTTTTTTTCTTTATTTTTAAGCAGGGTCTCACTAATTGTAGAGGGCTTCACTAAGTTGCTGAGGCTGGCTTCAAACCTGCGATCGTCTTGTCTCAGCCTCCCAAGTAGTGGGATTAGAGGTGTGCACCACCATGTCCGGCTCATGGATCATTCTAACATAAGCAGGAGCCTTGCGTTTGGTCATGAAGATTCTGTTGGATGATGGTGGTGGTGGTGATGGTGGTGGTGGTGGTGGTGGTTATGATGATACTAAGAATTAGCAATAATAATGGGGGTGGCAACATTGTTTATTGAGCACTTATAAGATGCTTAGCATTGTTTGAAAAGTTTGCTTGCCCCAACAACTTTATTATCACAATGAATATAGAGAGGTGAAGCTTTTGTGTCTATTAGTTCAAGTCTTGATTTCACATTCTCTTTATGGAATACCTCTGAATCTAACCTTTTTTCTCGGGTGAGAAAGTGTGATTCTGTGAATTACAATTTGGGAGCCGCAGTGGTCTGGATATTGTGCACCCACCAAAGGTTAATGCGTTGGAAGCTTAGTGCCCCAGTGTGGTAGTGTTGAGGTCAAATGGAACCTCTAAGAGGTGGGAAAGCAAATAGGACATGGGGTGCTAACCAGAAGAGATGAATATAGCAGACCTTGAGTAGTTCCTGGGAAAATGGGCTCTGATAAAGCAAGCTTGGCTTTCTTGTCTCACGTTTTCCTCATTCACACACATGCCCCTTCTACATGTAGCTAGTCCCCTGTCCACTTTTCCAGCCTGTTGGAACATAGCCGTGGGTCCTTGCCAGATGCTAGGGACCTGACTTTTGGCCACCAGAATCACGAGCCAAGTCAACCTCTTTTCTTTATTAAGTATAGACCCTCAGGTGTTTTGTTATAGCAACAGAAAACAGACTAATACAGGGGCATTATAATATTTTCAGAGAGAGAAAAGAGAGTAGACACAGAAAAGAATCTAGAAACAAAGAAAAAGGCTCTGATGTATTCATCCACCTGCCAGCCCTTTCAAAGCACATCAGCTGACTAAGAATTTCCTGCATGTCTGGACAAGTATAAAGCTCTCCTGGGGTTGCCCATCAAGCTCATCTACCATGTGAACTACTGACTTCATGAAACCTCTAGTCTGAATCTTATTGTCCCTTGAGCTCTCTCCACTTGCCTCAGAATTAGTATCCTCCAAATGCAGACATGGTAGCAGGCAGAAATGTCAGGTGTCCACATAATAATATCACTTCTGCAGGTTGCTACTCTCCATTCACTAAGTACAACTATACTTCGGGATTTACGTGCATGCTGTTATTGAACAATTCTCATGATTGCACAAACAGGCTTTGTTGATATCTCTATTTTGCTGATGAGGAGACTGAGGCACAGAGAAATCCTTCCAGATCAGAGATGCCCTTTGAAAGAGTTCTGCCTTGTTACCGCCCTTCTCCCCTGTCCGGGGCTGCACCTCCCGTCCCTCTACAGCAATGACTGACACATTGTTCTGATGTACTAGCTGCCTGTCAGGATACCTGACGGCAGAACAACCCGTAAACACAAATCTCAAGTAGCAGCTTTTAACATGAACAGCAGCTGGAAACTCGTCAAAAACCATGCAATACTTTTCATAAGATCCGACAATATATTTTTTATCTCTGCAAAAATTAAAGATAGGATTTTTTTTTTAATTAAGCATTCTACTTCGATGTATCTCTTCTCTGTGTTAACAGGAAGGTGCTTTTCAATTTTTAGAAACCTTCTAAATTAGGCAACAATGATGTAACTTAATATGCAAGATGCTGGTGATGGTTAGGAGAATGTAGTCTTTAACTCTGCATTTTCATCCATTTAAAATGATTTATCTGCACCGGCTGTGGTGGTGCACACTTGTACTCCCAGTTCTTGGGAGGCTGAGACAGGAGGATCGCAGGTTTGAGGCCAACCTCCGCAAGTAGCGAGACTCTCATCAACCTAGTGAGACCCTGTTTCAAGATAAAAATAAAAAGTAGGCCTGGAAGCGTAGCTTGGATGTAGAATGCCCCTGGGTCAATAAATAAAATAAAACAAAACTATTTATCTTAAATGCCACTTCTACTCATAGCTACTATTTATCCAATAAGTACTTAACTTTGGTGCTAAATATGGTCTAAAAATATGGCTTAAAAATATGTTGTTAAGAATTCCAATATAACTTTAAAGGATAATTCAGTAATGTTTAGTTAACTAAAAGTACTAGATTTCAAAATTAAAAGTAGTACAACTGTTTTTATCTTATATAAATATTACTTTAATATGGAATTACATCAACTTGTAGAATATGGGCTTTGAGAGCTAATCTAGTCTAGTCTCTTGTTTTATAGCTGCAATTAAGAAAGAGACATAGCCAAGCGCTGTAACAATGTGTGTTTCCAGTCATGAGACCCAGGCTTACAACCCTGCTCTGCCTTTTCCACAGTTCTTCACTTATAATTCACAAGTCACAGAGGCAGTTCTTAAGAGCGTCCTGCCAGCCGGGCAGGGCTACACGAGCCTGTCATCCCAATACTTGTGAGGCTGATCAGGAGGATCGCAGGCCAGCTCCAGCAACTTAGTGAGGCTCTGCTTCAAAATAAAGAAATAAAATAGGAGCCGGGCGTGGTGGCGCACGCTTGTAATCCCAGCATTCGGGAGGCTGAGACCAGAGGATCCGGGTTCGCGGCCAGCCTCAGCTACCTAGTGAGGCACTCCACAACTTAGTGAGACTCGGTTTCAAAATAAGGAATAAAAAATAGGGCTGGGGGAATAGCTCAGAGGTAGAATGCCACTGAGTTCAATCCCCAGTACTGCAAAAAAAAAAAAAGAAAGAAAAAAAATAGGGCTGGGGGTGTTGCTCAGAGGTAGAATGCCCCTGAGTCCAAACCCCAGTACCAAATAAATAAGTAAATAAATATAAAATAAAAACTAAAATAGGGCTAGTGGCATAGGTTGTTCTGCCATCGAGTATCTTTCTGACAGGTAAGTGGTATATCAGAACAATATATCAGAAGTAGAATGCCCCTGGATTCAATCCCAGTACCACAATGAATGAGTGAAGGAACAAATGAATGAATGAATGAATGAGAGAAAGACAGAGAGAAAGAAAAAAGCAAGCAAGCAATGCAAGCCCTGCCTAGAAAGCAAGAATGCTATAAACTGAGAACTTGAATAAGGCCCTCTGCCCTCTACAACATAAAGCATATTCATTCACTATTTGACAAACAGTTAAGTGCACACTAGCCCTGGGGCCCTGGGGGAGTTACTTACTCCCTTTCTGCCTCAGTTTCCCAAGCTGGGATGTGGGGATGCCAGGACCGTTGTTCAAAGGATGCAGTGAGTTAAGGCACACAGAGTTTGTGCCGGAGCCCAGCACCCTGGAGGAGACCGCCATGCTCCGACTGCTTTGACTCTGGCGCTCTGGGGCCGTAACTGGGCAGCGCTGTGTCATGTTTTCCTTCCAATTACTGAAGCAGCTCGTCTGCTCAGAGCTCCCCCTCAGTTCCTGGCTCGGTGGAGGTAGCGAAGCCATTGGAAACCTCCTCGCTAGAGTTCCATTTGGACAGTGCTAACCTTCGTGCCCGAAGAGAAATGCGTCCCATCAGCACTTGACCGGGTGCTCCGTGTCTTCCCTGCAAACTTCTTCCCTCCCCCCATCCTCTGTGGAAGGAAATAATGAGTTTCTGAGGATATGGGACGGTAGGCTGGCGTCCCCAAAGAACACGGCAGAGCTAACTGGTCCTTTGGGAATTAAACCTTACACATTCGCTTCAGTGCTTAGAACCCTAATTGGCTGCAGTAGCATGCCGGAGAAATCCAGTAATGGCCATTCTGCAGCCCTCCGTGGGTCTGTGACGGTCAGCTGTGTTCACGAGTCTGTAAGATTCCACAGGAACCCATGCCCGGCGAGGTAAGGCAGTCTATCTCGGGGAGATGGAGGAAGTCCTGGATAAACACCTCTCGCTCCCGGATCTTGGAAATCACATAGAGGATGAACAAAACCTCGAGCGGTTGTATAGCTTCTCAGGTTTGCCTCTCCTGAGAAAACATTACACTCTCCCAGAGAAGCCAGAGGTGAGCAAACCTTTAAGATCTTGAGAGAGGGCTTGCGTCTAAAACACACTTTGACGTGCAAGTCTCTATTTTATTTATTTATTTATTTATTTATTTATTTATTTATTTATTTATTTATTTATTCATTTATTTATTTGTACTGGGAATGGAACCCCGGGGCATTCTGCCTCTGAGCTACACCCCCAGCCCTGTTTTATTTTATTTTTGGAAACGGGGTCTCACTAAGTTGCACAGGGCCTCGCTAAGTTGCTGAGGCTGCCCTCGAACCTGCGATCCTCCTGTCTCCGCCTCCCAAATACTAGGATCGCAGGCGTGCACCACCACAGCTGGCTTGATGTGCAAATCTTATTAGAGAAGCAAGCAAGCATAAACTTCTCAGGGTGGAATTTTGGATCCCTGTTCTTTATTGTGTGTGTGTGTGTGTGTGTGTGTGTGTGTGTGTGTGTGGGCATACATACACTGGTTTCCATTTCTCTGCAGCAAAATTGAGATACCTTGCCAAAGGGGGGGGAAAAAAAAAACCAGAAAACTATGACACTATTGCATCTTTTCCAAGCAGAACATTCTCCATTATTTCCCCATGATCTGCAATATCTCATGTTTATGAAACTTTCTTCCCAACTTGGCACAAGTATTTTCTAAGCTGCTGGGGTTGGTTGAAGACACAAAACAAAACAGAGGGCTTTTGTTGTTGTTGTTGTCAGTGTTAGGGTTCAACCCAGGGGTATTCTACTCTGAGCTACACCCCCAGCCCTATTTTAATTTTTATTTGGAAGCAGCATCTCACTAAGTTGCAGAGGGTCTCTCTAGGTTGCTGAGGCTGCCCTTGAACCTACAATCCTCCTGTCTCAGCCTCCCAAGTACAGGGGTTACGGGCATGTGCCACCATGACCAGCTGTGTGAAACCTTTTTAATTGCCACATCCTGGGTCTTTGCTGTCTTTGCTAACCCAAAAGTTACAATGCTGAGTCATTCTCCTTTCGTTGCTGGCTCGGACTCCACAGCCTCGGAATCAGCCACAGTCTGAACAGAAAAGGTACTGGGTCTGAGAGAAGCAGTCTCACCAGATGTGTGGACTTCGACAAATTCAACTTGTCCTAGGAAAAGGAGCTTGCTCAATCCCCTTGTTTTCCTGATAAACCACAGAGATGTATTAGGGGACTTGCCTCTGCTCACAGTAAATCTCCCCATGGCACTGGTCTCTTAATTATTGAAAAAAAAAAAAAGAAAAAACAATAATATGCATCATTTCTGAAGGTTGCAGGCCAAATGAGACATATATTGAAGGATTCAGTTAGCTTTGTGAGCTCAGCCCCCTGTTTCCCTGACACACTTTGTGCAGTCCTGTTTGCACACAGATTTTCCTGTCTCCAGCCGCCTCTCCTGTTTACTCAAGACTCCTAGGAGGAATGGACAACTCCATCCCCGTCCTCTAGGTCTTGACAAGCTGAAGGAGCCGGCCCTTCTTAAGCCACCGTGCACCCACTTCTGTTCAAGGAGGCTGGATCTACAGTCTCCTGAGCACGTGTTCCTGGGGACGGTTCGTGCTGTGTATTAACCGACTCCTTCAAAACTTGACTTCCATACCTTATATTTTCCCTGTCAGGGAATACTTTATGGCTCCTGCAAGACTCCTTTCTGTAACCCTTGCTGGGGTTAAGTTCGTTGAGGGCAGAGATGACATCTGTGAGGGGAAGGTTTCTCATCTCCGGTATCACCCACCGACAGACTTGAACCAGGTGACTGTTACTTGTGGGAGATCGCCCTGTGCAGTTTAGACACTAGATTCCAGTACTACCCTGCCTGCTTTGTCCTCAGTTGTAACAACTGACAAATAAATAAAACAAAAAGCTTTCACATACTGCCAAATGTCCCCAGGGTAGTGGGATCACCCCTGCTTGAAATCCTCTGCTTAGGGGTGTGTGTGTGTGTGCGTGCGTGTGTGTGTGTGTGTGTGTGTGTGTGTGTGTGTGTGTGTTAACGAGGATTGAACTCAGGGGCATTCTACCTCCAGCTCTACCCCCAGCACTATCTTTATTTTTATTTTGAAACAAGGTCTCGCTAGGTTGATGAGACTCTCACTACTTGCTGAGGCTGTCCTTGAATCTGTGATCCTCCTGTCTCAGCCTCCCAAGTACTGGGATTACAAGCCTGGGCCACCATGCCCGGATCAGTGTGCCTTTTTTGTACTGGGTACTACATAAATATTTATAGAAAAATGCATGCATTAGTGGGGGGCAGGACTCGGACAGAAGTGCTCCAATAATTGTGTGCATGTATGTTTATATCACTCAATGTATACCCCAAGAGTATGTATAATTACAATGCACCAAATTAAGAAGAAAGAGAGAGAGAGAGAGAGAGAGAGAGAGAGAGAGAGGTATATGCATTGGTGGAAACAAAAAAATCAAGCTAACTTCTCTTGGTGCTAATCTCTCCTATGATTTCTAACATACAAACTGAGAGCATTCAATATGTATTTATTGGGTAGATTAATGTCCGGTGGACATAAACACCTTCCCGTAACCCTGATAAAATTCTTTCTTCCAAGACGGCCTAGGTGAAGCAAGAGGGGACTGTCACTATTAGAGGCGGAAATTTCTTTTTCTTTTTTTTTTTGTGGTACTGGGGATTGAACCCAGGGGTGTTCTACCTCTGAGCTACACCCCCAGCCCTATTTTTTATTCTTTATTTTGAAACTGGGTAAGCCAGGCGTGATGGCGCACACTTGTAATCTCAGCATTCGGGAGGCTGAGACCGGAGGATCTGGGTTCGAGGCCAGCCTCAGCTACCTAGTGAGGCACTCCGCAACTTAGTGAGACTCCGTTTCAAAATAAAGAATAAAAAAAAAATAGGGCTGGGGGTATAGCTCGGAGGTAGAATGCCCCTGAGTTCAATCTCCAGTACTGAAAAAAAAAAGAAACTGAGACTCACTAAGTTGCGGAGTGCCTCACTAGGTAGCTGAGGCTGGCTGTGAACCCGGATCCTCCGGTCTCAGCCTCCCAAATGCTGGGATTACAAGCGTGTGCCACCACGCCTGGCTAGAGGGGGAAATTTCTAGAAAGAAAAGCAAGATGATGTCTTAGCTGTGAAATTAGGAGAAAAATCACCTTGTGCAGAACAGGCAGAGCTGTCCGCCAGGCCTTGATTCTCCAAATGATCACAGGACTGGGGGCAGAAATCAAATTCTTTGCAGCGGTGATACTAGAAACACTGACAAGCTTTCCTGCCTGGATCCTCTCAAACAGCTCTGACGGGGATGTGAAACGTTGGACATGTACAAGGTCACACGTTCTGTCATTAGCGTCAGAGCTGAGAATTCAGCCGGAACAGCCCTGACTCGCTGATTACAATGATTATTATGGATGCAAATTAAGACATATTACTATTGTAAAATCACAATGCAGGTTAACGATATTCTTTATTGCCACGCAAACTTTTTTTGTTTGTTCCTAGTGGGGGAGAAAATTATAGGCATGAAACCAATTAAGCCACCTTTCTTTCTTTGTAAAGCATTTTTTTTTTTTTTTTTTGCAGTTTTCCTAAATGAAGATTCTCATATTGCATTTACTGCTTCAGGGTACAAACGGGGTTTTTTGTTGTCTCCTTGAGATAGCTGTGGATACAGGAGCTGTCCAGGTTTCCCCACCTGAATTGAGAATGACGACGCTAATACCTTATCCCATGAAGGGTAATCATCAATAGAGCAAATATTTTGAAATAAATATGTAATAGGCATTCTCCTGGAGAGGTAGGGTAGTGTTGGAAATGCCTCCCTTGGAAATCTCCGTGAGGCAAAGGCTGATCTTGGTCCTTTTTCTGGATACCCCTAGAGGGTGGCTCTCCTCCCATAATTGAGAAACTGGCTCGGTAAAACACTGGCAGACTAATTGATGTGTTCCCCAAACTTTTAAACAGTTGTACTTTCCTCCCGGGTCTTCCAAATATCGGCTGCAAAAACAAACCTTTCACATGGAAAGATGCCCTGTCATACGTAGACTGTTAATGTAACCATGGTAACCAGAAGATGCCACCAGTGTGTGTGTTTCGTGTTCAAATGAGCGGGTAGCTGTGGAGTCCGAGTGTCTGCCTGGGGGTTAATAGATCTGAGCTGAGATAACCCGGGTCAGGAAATGACAACTCATTTATATTAATCAGTGCTCTCAAATGATATTCCAACCTCTGAGCTATAAACAGAGCAAATGGAAAGCAATAAGCTACTATAAAAGCATTTTCGCTGCATGGCTTTCAAAACTAAGTGTCTTAAGCTAATGTAGCGGTTTCTTTAGAGGGTACTAAAGTCAGCGCAGACAGGTCCTTTGGCGTGTATCCTTGCATGCTTACACCTAGCTGCTTTGCCTCTCCGGAGTGACTGTCAGTCCATGAGGTATGATGTTTATATCGGTTGTGATATTAGAGACAGCTTCTACAAAGCTGAGTTAGTCCTTTCAGTCCTATCTTACAATTGAGGAGTTTGAAGATTGGCAGACAGGAGGGTCGCAGGTTCGAGGCCAGCCTCAGCAACTTAGTGAGGCCCTCCACAAATTAGTGAGACCTTGTTTCAAAAATAAAGAATATACAATAGGGCTGGGTGTGTAGCTCAGTGGTAGAATGCCTCTGGGTTCAATTCCCAGTATGGCAAAAAAAAAAAAAAAAAAAAAAAAAAAAGAAAGGAAGGAATCCAAGATCACCTAGCTATGACTGGGGAATATAGCTTGCTTACCAATTAAATAACCGATAAAATTGTAATAACATCCTAACTTTGCTGGAGCTTTTGAAAACATTCAAAAAGTTAAAAACATAACAGTATGCATCCTGGATATTATTTCTTTTAAAAAATACTGTAGCTGGGAGCCAGGTATGGTGGCGCACAGTTGTAATCCCAGCATTTGAGAGGCTGAGACCGGAGGATCCGGGTTCGCAGCCGGCCTCAGCTACCTAGTGAGGCCCTCTGCAACTTAGTGAGACCCGGTTTCAAAATAAAGAATAAAAAATAGGGCTGGGGGTGCAGCTCGGAAGTAGAATGCCCCTGAGTTCAATCCCCAGAACGGCAAAAAAAAAAAAAAAAAAATACTGTAGCTGGGCGTGGTGGCACATGCCTATAATCCCAGTACTTGGGAGGCTGAGACAGGAGGATCACAGGTTCAAGGACAGCCTCAGCAACTTAGTGAGACTCAGTTTCTAAATAATTAAATAGGGCAACGGAGGGGCGAGGGGCGGTCAGAAGATGAATGCCCCTGGGTTCAATCCCCAGCACCACAAAAAAAACCAAAACAAACAAAAAACCCACTGTACCATAAAATGATACATATTATGCTTGACAATTCTTTAAGGTGCCCCTGGAATCTGAAAATGCTTATGATTTCATCATGGATTATAATGCAGTGCCAAGAAAGTACTTATTATGCATTTATCTATATTTAGAGACATTGGAGACTATATTCTAACATGTCCACAAAGTAGGTGATTGGTAATATGCTAAAACAAGAACTTTTTAAAACAAACTTTATTTAAGAAGACTTTTAGGAGCCAGGTATGGTGGCATACACCTGGAATCCTAGAACTTGGGTTACTGAAACAGGAGGATCACAAATTTGAGGCCAGTGCACAGTAGCTTAGTGAGACCCTGTTTCAAAAAAAAATAAAATAAAAATAAAAATAAAGGTCTGGTCAAAGGAAAGAAAATAATAAGAGGGCTTTTAGAGCAAATGGTTCCCTTGGTCACTAAAATATTGAGTTTTACAAATAGAGTTTAACTTTTGTCTCTCTTCTGTATTTGGAGCCGAAACAAGAGAGAATACATGTTTTTCTGACTTCATCTATATAATTATAATTTCATCCTGAACAAAATATTAATCAAAGCTCTATTCATGAGTTAAAGATACTTCTATTGTTCTCAGAAACCAAAATATGATTCTAAAATGGAATTTGTCTTATCTCCAGATTGGCTTAACCCGAAATAGATGTTCCACATAACTCTAAAAAATTAAATACAATATTGGAGCAACCTTGTATTATAGCACCCGAATGAATCATTCAGATAACTATTATTTTGCAGCTTAAAAATAAATTTTAAGAAAGCATGGTGAATGTCTAGTAAAAATGACATCCATATCCTATAATTTGCCATATTTTATTTATGTCTTATTTAAAGTGGCATTAAAAAACCCACAATTCTGATTATCTATAATTATTTGTAGGCTTTGGTTTGGGAAGTAACAATATAATTCCGTAGAGGTAGTTTAAAAAAAAAAATACCTGCTATATTCCCTTGAGTGTCACTGTTACATAAGTAGCAATAGTCTAGCAATTCAAGTCAGGAATATAGGGTTAGCTAACTACAGATCAATGGTTGATTTTTCCTTGCTTTTTTTTTTTTTTTTTTTTTTTAAGAATTTCACTATAGCCTGCAGTTAGATCCGTTCTGAGATTCCTTTATTTAGCTGAGTGATCCTTTTGAATAATTAAGCAACTTATTACTTTTATTTACCAAGGAATTAACTCCCTAATCTTTTCTTTTCTTAGAGCTGCAGTATAAAGATTTCATACAGGCAGCGTAATAGCCAGAGACAAAAGTTTCACAAATGTGAGGCTTTGGTATTTGAGATTTGTTTCAAAAATACTTAGATGATAACTCTACAACAAAATGCTATGTAGTCTTTGTTTAGAAATATCACCTTTCTATTGTAGTTATCCCTCAACTCCATCTCAAAGAGTTGATCACGACAATTTGCTCCTTTCTGGCTTCTCTATAGCGCTTAAGACAGAATTTTTGCAAACTTGGCTACAGCATTTTCTTACTGAAATGGGACTCAATTCATTTCTTCTCCTCTTGGAAAATACTGCATTCTGTGTTAAGGGCACTGAACCAGCAAAAATAGCTTCAGGAAACCTGTAAAATAGAAGACAACATCTGTTGTCTACCCCTCCCCCCCAACACTGAGCCCTCCAGAACAATGTTGTCTTTTTTTTTTTTGGTTGTATTTTAATGTCCCTTGCATTGAATATATAGAAAAAAGGGACAAGTGCTACTGAGTGAATAGGTCCTTGCTTTCTCTCGCTGTGTTTGGGACTACAATACAAGGACCCACTAGTGCTGGTTCATAGGGAGGTAGACTTCAGGCCTTGCTGTGTGACCCTTTTGGGGTGGCCTTTTGTTTAGTTGGTCACACAACACCAAGAGGTGAACAGTGCCAGCGTGGTTGATCAGCTACCATTAGACAAGGCAGGAATGCCCTTGCTTTGGGGGATCCATTGCATAACTACCTCCCTGGTCATTGTTTTATACTATGACCCCAAATCCACTCCCATTCCTAGGCGTGGGAGAGTTTGCTAGCCTGCATGTCTACAAGTTCAAGGCCCTACGAACACACATGATTTTGACTGGGCAGAGAACATCCCATCACAAGATCTTCATGACAAGTAGCTTCTCCTACATTCCTTATCTTTAAGGATGGGGAGCAAATGTGAGCAAAAAGTAGACATATTCAAAGAAAACAAACTCCACAAGTTGAGGAGTCATTCAGGAAATGAAGCCCTCAGAAGTGAATTCAACTTGCTGCCTGTTTCACAGAAGCACTTTCTAACTAGCTCAGTACAGCTCGCTGGAACGTGGCACAAATTTAGACAGTCAGGTAAGGGGCAAGTAGCCTTTGAGGGTTTTCACTCAAAGACTTTGGCTCTTGAATAAAGGTGTGGGCAAGTCCTGGAATTTCCAAACTGAGCAACTCACACTGTGCGCCTTTATGCGATTTTCTTAAGGTCTATTGTTAACTGAAGACTCCTTGTCTTTTCAAATTCCTTCCTGTGAATGGAGGAGGCCAGACATCTGCTAGGATAGGCTCACATTTGCATGCAAATCAGAGACTTGGGGACACACAGGGCCGTGGAACCAATAGCCACTTTAGATTCACGCGGATCAAAGTCGAAATCTCCCTGAACTTCCCACTTCTCTACCCCTGTGGGGTTTTTTAATGAAATAATGATCATATTTGAGTAATAATAATAATTATGTAGACTCTTGCGGCCAAATAAATTGCAAAGCAAAACAACGTATTGTCATATATACATACATATATATTATATATAGAGAGAGTATATACATATATAATGTATATATATTCCTGCATGCAAAAGCCCAAATCTGCAGAACCTGTTCCCACACCGAATTCAAATTCCACTTTTTCTTTATTATCTGGATCTGGGAATGAAAATACTAAGGGCAGGATGGGATTTTGAGGAGTCCATATTCTGGATTCTTGGCCTTTACCTATGTGGTTCAGGTGCCTCAGAATCATTTACATTCACTCACTCGCTCCATCCGTCTGTCCCTCCGTCCATCCATCCATCCATCCATCCATCCATCCATCCATCCTCCATCCTGTCATTGGGGCAGGGCCCGGGTCTTGGTCCTGGGGCTACAGAGATGAATACACCAAGCAAAGTTCCCATTCCTGAGGCAGGTACCACTGCGGACTCCAACAGTCCCTGTATCCAGGCCAGCTCTCTTGCATCTGTCCCAGGATGACCCCCCACCCCCTGTCCAGGGTGCCCTGCGCCTCTTCAGCTGGCTGCTGTCCTCCTAAGGGACCTCAGCTGGCCAGGCAAGGACTCCGGCACGGGAGGAGGTCACCGCGGGAACCTAGGAAGTGCAGATGAGTTGGCGGCCGCCTACACCCCTCTCCACCCAGCACAAAGGATACTCCTGGCAAACTTTCCTGGCTCCCCACGCTGGCGGAGCCGGGAACCCCGCGCTGGCTCTGTCTCTGGAGGTGACCAAGGCTTCCCAGCCATTTCAGTGTCCCTGGCAAGTGTCCTGAGAGACTGCCATCCCTGCTCGACCCACAAAATAAAGGGACACACACACACACACAGCCTCTCCTGGATAGTGATTGGGGTGCATGCTGCGCTGACTTCAATGCACCCCAATGCTATGCCAGTGCCCCCCCCTTTGCCCCTGTCTCTTACTGACCAGGCAGGCCATCGCTGGATTCTTTCCTCTTTATCTCTCCCCACAACCTGCACCTTCCTTTCCTTCCGTGGCTGGCTCTCCAGCCCTCCTGCGCCCGGCTCGGGCCCCAGCTGGCTTCCCGGCTCGGTTCGTACCCCCAGCCCCTCGGCCCTTCCGCCCATCCTCGGGCACCACCCTCCGGCTGGACCTTCCCTGAACCGGCTCTGGCTCCGGCTCCATCACCGCCTGCTGCCTCCTCGGTCTGGCCTTCCGCCCCTCTAGCGCTCTCCGCTGCCCTGGGGTTGGGGATTTCGTTTTAGGGAAGAATAACTCCATTTGCCTTTCCAGACTTGTGCATTTCCACAGCTCCGCGAGCCGCGCCCCCTCGCCCCGTAGGCCCTTGATCTTTTCCCAGACCCTCCACCCACCCGCCAAGTTTGCCTCGACTTCCCCTTTTGCTCCTCCCCACCCACCCCGTGCACTTACCCCAAGCCAGGCTGACGGGGTGTCGGGGCGCGCACTGGCCTTGACGGGAGGAGCGAGCGGGAGGAGGAGGAGCAGGAGCACAGGGCGAGCGAGCGGCGCCTCCCTCCCCGCCCGCAGCGCACTGCACGCTGGCTCCTTGGGGGACCCGGGCAGAGCACCAGAGCGCGAGCAACAGCTGCTGCGCGCGGGCCCGGGTTAAATCCGGCTCCCGGGGGGCCGGGGTGGAGGCGAGAACCGGGGTGCAGAGGGCGAGGCGGGTCCAAAGCCGGCGTCCGGGCACCTGGGGACTCTGCGGCGCGGATGGATGCCCAGCCCGGGCTGAGCCGCCGGCCTCTGTCCCCGCCGGGCGGGCGCACGGGCCTCGCCTGGCTCCCCGCTCGCTGCGCCCGCTTTGTGCTCCCGGCAGCCGGCGTGCACCAGGTGTAAGCAAACCCAGGTCAGCTGATGGGCCGATTCCCGATTGGCTGCTCCGCAGAAGCCTCCCGCCCGCCCAGCCTCCCCCTCCCGGCCTCCCTCCCTCCCTCCCCGCCGCCTCCCACACCCGCCCTTGGCTCAGCCCTCGCCGGGGCACCATCTGTAGCCGGCCCAACAAAGGCGGTGGCCGGGCGGCGCTGTGTCGCGGCGGGCAGCAGGGCGGCAGCTTTGTGTCTTGGGGACGCCTGGGTTAGGGATGCTAGGCACACCGCTGTTTCCTGCACCCCCCCCCCCAAAAAAAATAATATGCCAGTGTAAGAAAGGCCAGCTAGGCAAAATAGGGTCGTATCTCTGCGCATTGTTGAACTCTGGCTTAGGGGCTGGGAAGCAGACAGGATTCAATCTGAGAGTCAAGTTTGAGCAGGAGAGAGGTGACCCCTGGTTTTGAAATGCATGCATGGCGATTCCTTGGGTCACCGTGTACCAGCCGTGGTGGGAGGACGCACGCGGCTGCAGAGCTGGTCGGCGCCCTTGCTGCGGGGGACCATGGTCCTTAGACCCTTCCCGGAATGGCAAAGCCCCTCCCGATGATTTACAGAGGCTTTCAGCAAAACGTTTAGGAAACTTGGAAATGACCGCTTTCGGATTTGCGAGGTGGGGAAGTTGGGTTCACGCGCCCACAGGACCCAGAACACAGCGGTGGGAAACCTGTCTTTGGAAGCTGAATGTGAACCTGAGACTCAGCTTCAAAGTGGAAGCCCCGGAGCGGAGCTGAGGAGCAGCTTTTGATACAAGATAACTGGAGGAATCCACTCTAAGCTAGAGTATCATCAGCCCTTCAAAACTAAGATAACTTGGGGCGCGAGAGTATGATTTTACTTCCTCGCGGTATCCGAGCTTGGAACTTCTGGGGAATTTGGAAGGACGCAGGATTGCGAAATCAACTTGAGTTCTTTGAAGCCAGGGGATAAATTCAATCGCAATAATCTTATATTCTTGATCCCCATAGGGTATTTCTTGCTGTCGTGCATAGCTGCCTGTTAAATGTTTGATGCCCTTCATTTTATCCTGAAACTGTCAGGTAGATAACCAGCAGGTCACAGGGTGCACTTTAGAAGGCGCTAGAGACAGAGGGTCATTGGATTCAGGTTAGAAGCTTGGCAAAGAGTTGGAGGGAGAGCTAGAAAACAAATGCCCCGTTGCTTCTTATAAATGAATAACGTTTAAGAACTTGCAAACGCACCCATTCAAGAACCCTACCCAAGTTCGGTTACATGCTTCTTCTGTCTCTTTTCTTTTGGGTATAGATCAGAGGTTGTGCAGAATTTGTCTGGAAGAAGGTGGGCTGCTCGTGCAACTACAGAACTTGAATCTGAGTGTTCCAGAAGGCTTAGGGAGGCTCTGAAGTCCCAGGACTAGAAGAGACAGAAATGCTGGGGTACCCTGTGAGGTGGAGTCTTATAGAGGTCAGTTTGGGGGTGGGGGGTAGTTGGAGTCATGGATCCTACTAGGATGGGGAACACCCTGCAGTGTTTGGAAGAAACTTCTTAGGAATGGTGCCTTTGAAACCAGGCCACCGTTGCTTTCAATCCCAAACCTATAATTTATGAGCTGTGTCCCCGTGGGAAAATCACTTTAGCTCTGTAAGCCCTAGTTTCCTTGGCCCTAAAGTGGGATTAATAACACTCCCTCTCCCCACGGAGGGTGCTGGCTAAGTAAGAATAAGCAAGTAAAGGCGCTCAGGGCGGCACTTGGTACCTAGGAAGTATCTGTCACATCACAAGCACGGGACATGCATAGCCAGGGTGTGAAGGCTGAAGCCAGACATCAGGTCAGATGTCAGGTGGGATGACAACTCCACAGCTGACTCATGTGACAGGATGTCTTAAAGCCACTAGCAGCTCCGGTGAAAGAAATGGGCTCTGTCTCCCTGCTGTTCAATTCATTTCCTTTTAAATCAGTGTGTCATTTATTTGAGCTAATTTCCTTCTTCCCCAAAGCAAGAGCAAGAAAGGAAGCTCAGCCTGTTGCTACTGGATCCCTGTGTGTATTTGATTCAAGACGGAAAGGAGCATTTAGAAGACTCTGTGTGTGTGTGTGTGTGTGGTGGAGGTGGAGGAAGGGGCTTTGGGGTGGGCAATAGCGATTGCTGTGTCTTGGTAAAGATGGCTGTAATCCCAGTACTGGGGAAGCAGACACAGGAGGATCGCAGGTTCGAGGCCAGCCTCTGCAACTTAGCGAGACCCTGCTTCCAAATAAAAATAAAATAGGGCTGGGGTGTAGTTCAGAGGTGGAATGCCCCTGGGTTTCATCCCCAACACCGTTAAAAAAAAAAAAAAAAAGATGGTTGTGGGCAGAGGAGGAAAAATGTGGCAGAGTAATGATAAAAATTTGATCTAGGAATGGAGATTTGTTGAATGGCTGGAATGGTTAAATTGGTTGGAATTTTAGAAACTGCCATTTTTTAACTCTGTAAAGAGGTTTCAAGAATATTTTATGAACTGCCTTATTTATTTATTTATTTATTTATTTATTTATTTATTGTGGTATTGGGGATTGAACCCAGAGGCATTCTACCTTCAAGCTACACCCCCAGCCTGATTTTATTTCTTATTTGGAAACAGGGTCTCACTAAGTTGATGAGGGTCTCACTACTTTCTGAGGCTGTCCTCGAACCTGAGATCCTCCTATCTCAGCCTCCCAAGTACTGGGGTTACAGGCCTGCGCCACCCCACCCAGCTTGAACGGCCCCTTTTAAAAGCCCTTGGTCTTTGGGGTGAACAAAGAAGAAACACTCAATGAACGGTATTACTAAACCAAATCCACTTGTTTCTTGCTGTAAGTCCTGAGATACAGCTGATTTTTTTTTTCTAGTGTAGCCACCCAGTCCTGGGGCCTAAATTTATTAGTAATAAGGGACTTTATCTGAGGGTTTATTTCTCTAGGGAATTGTAGAAGACCTTAGAGTCTTTGAAGGAGGATGAAATTGGGGATAAGGGCCCAAGAGTTCCCAGGAGAGCTGGGTCTTACTGTTGATCTCAGGAATTCTTGCCCTAGAGGTGGCTGTGTTAAAACACTACAAGCCCCCCTAGATTCCACCAAAACCCGCTTGAGGTTCTTCAGGGTTGGATTTAAGGAACATTATAATTGGTATTAGCTCGATTGTACTGATCTTTGAGGTAAATGAAGGAGGAAAAGAGAGAGATGAAACTTTGGAGGGTGATCATATTTGAATAATCTTTAAAAGAACACTGTATTTTGAGAACAAAATTATAATATGCCATTTAAAACCACAATTTTTAGAAGTTGAAAATATGCCTCTTTACTGAAGCATAAAAGTGCTGGTAGTCAGTGTTCTTTCTAATCTTTCCAATCTCTGAACTAATATTCTGGTTTTAAAACTGCCACCACCAACAAGCTCTTAGAGATTGGCGACTATGAAATTTATAATTATATAACCATTGCGATCATTGTTAACTTCCATGCCAAATGTGTTGTTTCTCTAAGAAAAAAAAAATGTTTTTTGACAATTGAGTGGGTTTACTGCATGTACATAGTCTCTGTTCTTATACTGGATTTAAAACCATTCCAACACAAAAAGGCATTAATTAAGGTTTCTATAATTAAGGTTAGTTTCAGCACTTAAGTCTAATAACTTGGCATGAAGTTAAGTAGTGACCAACCATCTCAGTTTACCTGGGACTCTGTGGGTTTGTCCTAAGAATCTGAAATGTCAGGAACCCCCCTCCCCAGCTTTGAGTTTACAAAGATGACTGCTCACCTTAACTAAAACTATCATTAATAGATTAATGGTAGCTGGGCATGGTGGTGCATACTTACAATCCCAGTACCTGGGAGACCGAGACAGGAGGATCATAGGTTCACAGCCAGCCTCAGCAATTTAGCAAGGTCCTCTATCACTTAATAAAACCCTGTTTCAAGCTAAAAAATAAAATAGGAAGCCAGGCATGGTGGCGCACGCTTGTAATCCCAGTACTTGGGAGACTGAGACAGAAGGATCTGGGTTTGTGGCCAGCCTCAGCTACTTAGTGAGGCCCTCTGCAACTTAGTGAAACCCTGTTTCAAAATAAAGAATAAAAAATAGGACTGGTAGAATGCTGCTGGGTTCAATCCCCAGTTCTGCAAAAATAAATAAATAAATAAATAAATAAATAAATAAATAAATAAAGGGAGACGGGTGTAACTGGGTTTAATTCCTAGTACAACACACACACACACACACACACACACACACACACACACACACAGAATGTTGATGGTACTATTACAATTTTAGCTGAGTTATAGCCTTGCAGGTACACCCAGTAATGTCTTATGTGGACCTCAACAATGATCTAATTCAGTAATTCAACCTTGTTGTTGCAGAAATAAGGAAAGTAAGCCCTGTACAAGGAACTCTTTTGAGAATGTCTACACACCTCTTTGGAGGCAGCCACTATAGGAACAGTTCCAGCCCGGGTACCCAGGCTGTAATTGGTACTCAGTAAACACTTTTCAAATGAATGAATTCAGTCAGTTAATATATGATCGTCTTTATGTAATTGGATCATATTATATCAAGGGCATTTTCTTCATATCATTAGAAAGCCTTTGAAGCTCTAATGCTTAATGGCCGTATAATTCTTCTCATCTTTTGTTGGTGAGAAGTAAAGAATTTGTCAATTCTTTGTGATACCATATATTATAATACATATTCTTGATCAGACATGCCATTTTGGTTATTGAACTACTAATATCTAAAGTTGGCTATAGGTTGGATGAGCAAATTAACATCTTCAACATTATTCAATTGTCATAAATTTTTTACTTTTAACTCCCAGATCTTACTTAAAAATAGAGGTTATTTGTTTTCTTTGCTTTTGTATTGTAAAGATTTTAATTGATGAAGGAATTTTAGACTCAGCTTGCTTGGTTTGCAACTGTTTGTCTCTCTCTCTCTTTTTTTTTTATCTGTATAATAGTAGTTAACATAAGTTGAGAACTGACTCTGGTGTACCAGATAGTATGCCTAGAAATGTTTAAGAGAGACAGTCAGTAGAGCAGAATACCTTATCACTGGATCTTGCTAAGGTATTGCGCGCTGTCCTTGAACCAGTGGTCTAACAGAAATGTTTCCTGTACTGAGACAGTCTAGTATAACGGTTAATGCTAGAGCTCTTGATTCGGGCTACCTACCTTTATAACTTAGCTCAATTCAGCTGTGTAATTTTGAGCAAGTTAAGTCTTCTGGGCCTGCAGTAGCCCCTGCTTTTAGCAACCATTCACTAGTCATCAGCGTACTAGTTAATCTATTGCTAACTTTTGTTCTTCTTGATGGCTGAATAAAAAATCCATTGTGTGTATATACCAAGGTTTTGTGATCCATTCGTCTGTTGATGGATATCTCAGTTGGTTCCATAGTTTGGCTTTTGTAAATTGTGCTGCAGTGAACATGGGTATGCAGGTCTGATTATAATAGTTTAATTTCATTTCCTTTGGGAAGATGCTCAGAAGCCCTATCACTGGGTCAGAGGGTAATTCCACTTCCATTCTTCTGACGATTTCCAAAGCAGCTCTACTAGTCTGTGGTCCCACCAACAGTGTAAGAGGGTTCCTATTTCTCCACATCCTTGCCAGCATTTATTATTATTTGTGTTCTTGATGATTGCCAGCCTAACTGGAGTGACATATATACACAATGGAATTTTACTCAGCCATGAAGAGGAACAAAACTGCACCATTTGCAGGAAAATGGATGGAACTCGAGAATATCATATTGCATGAGTACAGCCAGTCCCAAAGAATGGGTAGATGCATGTTCTCTTTTATATACGGAAGCTACAGAGATATTTGAATGAAAGACCATGTCAGAGAGAGGAGCAGGGACTCCAGGGGAATGGCTGAGGGGTACGAGGAAGGGGAGGGGGGACAAAGTCAGAAAAATGCAAGAGTTAGCTGGGCGTGGTGATGCACGCTTGTAATCCCAGCATTCAGGAGGCTGAGACCGGAGGATCCGGATTCGAGGCCAGCCTCAACTACCTAGTGAGGCATTCCGCAACTTAGTGAGACCCTGTTTCAAAATAAGGAATAAAAAATAGGGCTGGGGGTATAGCTCGGAGGTAGAATGCCCCTGAGTTCAATCCCCAGTACCGCAAAAAAAAAAAAAAAAAAAAAAAAAGAAATAATGCCATGGACATTTACAAAAAAATTGCCAATTCCAATCTTAAATATTTGCAGGGCCAGGGGTGGGGGGACCTAGTGAAGAGGCAACAAAAGTTATGTACATGTATTTCTCTAACACTCTGTCCCCCAATATCATGTAAAATTACAATGCACCCAATTAAAAAAAATGCTAACTGCCCAAGCTAGTAAACCAAGGAATCTCAGTGGTTTAAGTAAGGCAAGTTTTTTTCACACTCCTTAGCAGCGCGGTCCTGGCTGGTTGGCGTCCGGGGGGTCATTGCAGGCACAAGTGACTTCCATCCCCTCTCTCTTCCTTTTGTAAGTCTGAAGACCCCTTTCCCTTCACACAGAGGATGGGGAAAGAGGGAGGAAACAGGCTCACAGGGGAAAATTCTACAGGCCTGGCTAAGAAATGGTGTATATCACCTCTACCTCTGTTCTCTCTCTCTCTCTTTTTTTTTTTTTGCGGTACTAGGGATTGAACTCAGGGGCATTCTACCTCTGAGCTACACCCCAACCCTATTTTATAGTTTTATTTTGAAACAGAGTCTCACTGAGTTGTGGAGGGCCTCACTTAAGTGGCCGAGGCTGGCTGTGAACCGGGATCCTCCTGTCTCAGCCTCCCAAGTACTGGGATTACAAGCGTGCGCCACCACGCCTGGCTCTACCTCTGTTCTCTTGGGAGAACTCAGTTACATCACAAGGAAGGCCTGGGAGTGTTCGCTAGGCGTGTGCCTAGACAGTAGAGGAAGAAATTCGGCAACACTTAATAATCTGTATTAGAGAAATATCAATACATAGTAGAAATATATCCGTCTCTCCTATTGTTGGCTATTATTTTACTTAGTCTCTATAACAAGTCCGGTAAGGTAGGAGAGAGGAAATGGCCAGCTTAGGGTTATACGACAACTAAAAGAATATCACTGAAGTAAATAAATGTGCAAGTGGCAAGCACTAGAATAGGACTCTCCAGTTCTCTGGTCCTCTTAAAACGTGTTGGTTCATTGCTAACCTCGTTACTATCACCACATTGCCTTCTAGAAGTTTCCAGAGACGAAGTAGAGAGAGGAGACTCTCAGCTGCCCATCATCATACTCACCCACCCCTCCCTCCCTCTCTCCCTCCCTCCTTCCCTTCCTCCCTCCCTCCCTTCCTTCCTTCCTTCCTTCCTTCCTTCCTTCCTTCCTTCCTTCCTTCCTTCCTTCCTTCCTTCCTTTTGCTGGGAATTGAACCCAGGGGCATTCAACTTCTGAACTATACCTCCAGCCATTTCTTAATTTTTTAAACAGGATCTCATGAAGTTGCAGAGGTTCTCACAAAGTTTCTGAGTTTGGTGTCAAATCTGCGATCCTCCTGTCTCAGCCTCCCAAGGACTGGGATTACAGGTATATGCTACCACATCCAACTCTCTCCTTCCTTCCTTCCTTCCTTCCTTCCTTCCTTCCTTCCTTCCTTCCTTCCTTCCTTCCTTCCTTCCTTCTTGAGATTGAACCCAGGGGTGATCTACTCCTGTGCTACACCCCCAGCCCTTTTTATTTGTTTATTTACTGCATCCTTGAACCTATGATCCTTTTGTCTTAGTATCCCAAGTACTGAGATTACAGGCATGTGCCTCTGTGCCTGACTTCATGTCCATTTTTCTTTCAGTAACATCCTTTTTCTTTTGGTAACTGTAAAACTTGAAAGAAGTTCAGAGTCATCCCTCGTAAGAGAGACCATTGTATAGAGACGATTTCGTAAAGACGATTGCATGGAAATTCAGCACCTCTATTATAATAAATTTAATACACTTAGTTTAGTCCTACGGGTCTATGAGGCTATAAAAGGAAGATTGGCAGAGTATATAAACTGGTTTATATGCATATTACAGAAACACTGAAGCTCACAGAATTTTCCTTACATTTCATCTAGCACCTCAGTCTGTGAAGTTAGTCTCCACTTTACTCATGCTTTATTTAATTTAATTTATTTTTTTGCGGTACTGGGGATTGAACCCAGGGGCATTCTACCTCTGAGCTACACCCCCAGCCCTGTTTTTTATTCTTTATTTTGAAACAGGGTCTCACTAAGTTGCGGAGTGCCTCACTAGGTAGCTGAGGCTGGCCGCGAACCCGGATCCTCTGGTCTCAGCCTCCCAAATGCTGGGATTACAAGCATGTGCCACTATGCCCAGCTGCTTTATTTTATTTTTTTATCATAGAAGACTATGAGACTTTTTTTTAATCTTTGAGCATATGAACAGTCTCTTCTGTTTGCTTTTCTGTTTTGTGGTGCTGGGGATTGAACCCAGGGGCATTCTACTTCTGAGCTACACCCCCAACCTGATTTTATTTTATTTTTTAAACAAGGTCTCACTAAGCTACCAAGAACCTCTCTAAGTTGCTGAGGCTGGCCTCCAACCTGCAATCCTCCAGTCTCAGCCTCCCATGTACTGGAATTATAAGCATGCGCCACCACACCCGGCGGAACAGTCTCTTCTGTGTAAAACATTGCCCATACTCCATTTTCATTGCCAACAAGTACTCACCTATCAGAAAAGTCAGCTGTTGGAATCCTCCTTCTCTCTCTCTCTCTCTCTTTTTTTTTTTTTTTTTTTTTTTTGTGGTACTAGGGATTGAACCCCGGGGCATTCTACCTCCAAGCCATACCCTCAGCCCTGTTTTTTATTCTTTATTTTGAAACAAGGTCTCACTAAGTTGAGGTGGGCCTCCCTAAGTAGCTGAGGCTGGCCACGAACCTGGATCCTCCTGTCTTAACCTCCCAAGTACTGGGATTACAAGTGTGCGCTGCCACACCGAGCCCTCCTTCTCTTGGATCGACTTCACAGTGTTCCCTTGAATCTGTATCTGATCACATGATATGGTGTCTATCACGTTCTGGCCTGAGAGTCCAAGCTCAGTGCTCCTCTCCCAAATGATGTTGCCGTTGTCCTTGACAGCCCCTCGCCCTGGCTGCCTTGTCATGCAGCTAGCTCCCCTGGACCTCTGTATTGCACAATCAAACCTAGGCCCAGTGCAGACTAGGAAGCCAGCTAGAAAGGTGTTGGACTGAGTGCTGGGTACTGGCTCACAGTGCTCTCCATCATTGCTCATTGAAGAGATCAGAGCAGGAGCCCTGACTCAGTTTCCCCCTGACACCACTCCTCAAGGAAAGCTCTGACGATCAAAGTTAGAAAGCCACCAAGCTAGGTGATTTCCGAGGTTCTCTCTGGTGCTAAAATTCCTGGGATGTATGCATTTCCAAGGTTATAAAGGTGAGGCATTTCAACAAGCATTTTCCTGTAGGTCTTCACTAATTCCAATATGTCCTCTTTAATGATTGGTAGTTAAGAATATTATATGCAAGAAGGATGGCTTTATCTACATTTACATTTTAGTTGAATTCCTCATTTAGGCACATCAGTGCAAGAACATCCAATTCACAGAGAAGGAAAAGGGAAGGGAGGGTAAGAGGGAAAAGGGGGAACATTTGACAAAGCTGTTGTATGAGATTTCTTTTCAGAAGGGTATATTTTGGGCCTTTCAAGGGAAGCAGTTTGAAGTGGAAAGTACTTGCACATGCAGTTATAGGAAAACTGCCTAGAGCATTTGGCACGGGTTCAGATTTATAAGCCCAAGCACAAAGCTCCAAAAATCAAAAGAAAGAACAGACACACTTAAGCTACCTTAAATTATAAAGAGATCTGTTTACCCAAGTTTTTGCTCTCTACTGCCTCTAAATTATTGGTAAAAAAAAAAAAAAAACAGAGATATGGTCAAGGTATCGTAGACATCAGAAACCAATGAGGTACTATTATGGTCAGATATAGAAGGTCCCCTGAAATGAGGGTTGTAATCTCAGTAGTGGATACATCTATTGTAATGGACTTACTGGGTGGTCACCGGGTGAGGTGTGCTGGAGAAGTTGGGTCCTTGGGTATGTGGCTGTGTAGGGACTGTGCCTATGTCTTTGAATCCCCTTTCTTGCTCTCTGCTTCCAGCCTCCATGATGTAAGAGCAGAGCCCTTGCTGTCTCCCTCTCTCTGCTTCCCATCTCCAGGCCCTGAGTTCCATAGACCCGGCCTAACATGGACTGAACCTGGAATCTCCAAGAAACTATGAGCAAATAAATCTTCCTTCCTCTAAGTCATGTAGTTAGGTCTTTTAGATTATAGCAGTTGGAATGTTGACCCAGACAGGTACCATCTTATTAGGCCTGGTATAACCATCAGTTGTATTACTTAGGTTGTACTATGTCATTATATCTATAAGCTTGGGCTCTGGATTCAATCCCTTGACCTACAGAAGCATTAATGGAGCTATCCATAAAATGGGATGAATAACAGTAACTGCATCATGTTGTTGCAAGGATTAAATGAGATAATGTATAAAAAATTATTAGCACACTGCCAGAGACATAATAAACGCTATTAGGGCACAGTGTTAGTCAACCTTGAGTTAGTGTAACAAATACCAAAGATGGTCAACATGTAAAGGGAAAAGCTTTATTTTGCCTCATAGTTTTAGAGGTTCCAGTTCATGGTTGAGAGGTTGTTTGGACCCTATAGGATTGTGTGTGAGCTGGGACTGATGTTAAAATTGCATATATTAAGACTGACTCTGCCCATAAACCTGTGGGAAACTACAGAGAGGGTGATCAACCATCTCAGTTTACCTGGGGCTGAAGCATCTTGGACATAAAACTTTTTTTTTAATTGGTGCATTGCAGTCCTACATCTTGATACAGTTCAGGGTGATCAGGCACACTTGCACACAGCACTCGGTGAGCCCCTCCAGATCCCCCCACTCCCTCTCCCTCCCCACCTTCCCCTGCTCAGCACAGTGACTGGCTTTGATAAGTTCCTGTGTGTGCATCATGTCCGCTGAGGTGTTTCCCTCTTCAAGTCTCCTCTCCAGACCCTCCTGTCTCCCTCAGTTGGGTCCCCTGTTTCACTCCACTGAGGTTTCTCTTCCTCTGTCTGGAGTCCCTCCTGTGTCCCAGTTTCTCTCTAGCATCTGCGTAGGAGGAAGAACATCTGACCTTTCACTTTCTGTAACTGGCTAATCTCACTTAGCATAATATTCTCCGGTTCCATCCATTTCCCTGCAACGACATAATTTTGTTCTTCTTTATGACTGAGTAGAATTCCATTGTGTGTATATCCCATACTTTTGTAATCTATTCATCTGTTGATGGACATCAACAGTTCCATAGTTTAGCAATTATGAATTATGCAGCTATAAACATAGACATGACATAAAACTCTGTGTGTGTGTGTGTGTGTGTGTGTGTGTGTGTGTGTGTGTGGCACTGGGGATTGAACCCAGAGGCATTCTATCTTTAAGCTACACCCCCAGCCTGATTTTATTTCTTATTTGGAAACAGGGGCATGCTAGGTTGATGAGAGTCTCACTACTTGCTGAGGCTATCCCCAAACTTGAGATCCTCCTGTCTCAGCCTCCCAAGTACTGGAATTACAGGCATGCACCATAAAACTTTTTTACACTATAGCTGAGTGATTTTCCAAGTGGTGGTATCTTAGTGCTAAAACCAGGAAGATTCCCATTTAACTATGATGAGCTATTCATCATAGTTTTATATTCTCTAATAGAATGCTCCTCTTCTCTACCTTGGAGGGATGGAAGTTCTTGAATTCAAAATAAAAAAAGTTTTGTGCTAGAATACAATGGTGGTGTGGTACTAAGTGCTGTGGATTGGGACTAGGGTCAGACCTGGGCTCTAATTCTTGCTTCTGTGATTACTCTTTTTTTTTTTTTTTTTTTTTTTTTTGCGGTACTAGGGATTGAACTCAGGGGCGTTCTACCTCCGAGTTACACCCCTAGCCCTATTTTTTATTCTTTATTTTGAAA
Organism: Graphiurus murinus; assembly: GCA_004027655.1. NCBI lineage: Eukaryota > Metazoa > Chordata > Mammalia > Rodentia > Gliridae > Graphiurus > Graphiurus murinus. The sequence continues at coordinate 12,095 of PVLC010010296.1, read as the reverse complement.
CCGGGTCTCACTAAGTTGCGGAGTGCCTCACTAGGTAGCTGAGGCTGGCCGCGAACCTGGATCCTCCGGTCTCAGCCTCCCGAATGCTGGGATTACAAG
>PVLC010010296.1:0-11896 GCA_004027655.1 Graphiurus murinus | reverse complement strand
CTGTGATTACTCTTGATGAATTGATTATCTATCTGAATGTTGGTTCCCTCATTGGTAGAAGCAGGAATACTCAAGCCCTGGGTGTTTGCATAGTTCAAATGTACAAGTGCCTGGTGCAGAAGTGCAATCAGTTTTTAGTTTTCTGTTTTTGAAAAAAAAATTATGTGTCTTAAATATAAAAAGTTCCATATACCGACACTCATGTGCCTTGATTCTCTATCATTTGTGATATTTAAATGTTTCAGTTAAGTATGTTCCAAATGAATAGCAAAGTTGTAAAGTCTCCAAGTGCAAGGTGTGATCTCTTCCTGTCTTGGGTGTCTCCTAAAGGCTTCTAAAATTCACCTGGTCAAATTCTGGGAATATAAATACCAAGTTTTGTTTATAATGCCCTGGGAATAATATATTTTTATCTGCTTTTTAAACCAGAAATCTAAGTTTTTGTAGATAAGAGAAATGAGCTCAGTTGATATCTTTCTGAAGCCCCCTCCCATGCCTAAATTATTACATTTAAATCCCTTTATCTCTGCAATTCCTTACTGTGTGTAAATTCAGCAGCAGGAAAAAGGTGGCGGAGGCAGGGCAGATGCACACCTTACCCTGCTAAGTAGGTAGAAATCCTTCTGTGCCCAGAGCCTGAGAAAACATAATTTAAATGTCAAAGCAAACCGTTTGAGTCCTGGAGTTTATAAACAGCAACAAGCCAGCCGCGTGCAACCCCACATTAGCCAAACAGAGGTAAACTTCTTTGTAATTTCAAATTTTCTGTTAACATAATGGTAGTCTGTCTGCTCATTTGGAAACTCTAAAGGGCTTTGTTTAAAGTACCAGCTGGGAAATAAACGATCACCCATTAATAGCTAGCTTGACACTTCAGTGTCATTCCCTATCTCCTTTTTTTCCTGTTTTCCTCTTCTTCCACACCAGGCAATTTCAGTGACTGACTTCGTGCCAAGTGTTTCTCTGATACCCTTAACATATGTTATCATATGATGACTGCGTTCGTCTTCATGGTAGGTCTCTTTCCTTGATAACTGAGGAAGCCGAGCCAGATGGCCTCAGAGCTAAAGACACTGGAGACTTAGAGAGATGGCTCCTTACTGAGATGTGTTGGGATCAGCCCCAAATGAGGCTGGAGAGATCTGCTAAAATTGCATAATTAGAAATAGCTCCTTCCGATGCTCGAAGATGTTCCTGAATGTGTGCTTATTTATGCATTACAAGAGGCGATTCCTCGTGCTTTATTCTTAGGGTTGCAGAAAAGAGGGACACCTGAATATTTATAGTGCCTAAAGAGCTAATGTGACCTCAGGTTTTATTAAAAGAAGAATCGGTGCTTGCTAAGGGGGAGACATCTTAGCTGGATGTGAGCAGCTGTCTTCAAACAAAATTATTCATTTATTCAACTCGAATGTATGACACCTATTCTGTGAAAAGCACGGTGCTGTAAGAGATACAAAAATAATAAGTAGCACACCGTGACAGATAAGAGATTGTATGGGGGGGGGCTGAAGGGACTGCTGCTGTGGTGGCTTTGGCTCGGGGAACTGCACCAGTCTTTAGGAGAGAAGTCACAAGCCCGGAATTCCACAGGGGGCTGGCAGATAAGTGGGGAAAACAACCTGGAAAGAGTGTCGCCAAGTTAGAGGGGTCGTGCTTGCTCTGCTTATAGCGGGCAGCTGCTGTTTAGTTCTTGTAGACTGTTGTCTTCTGAGAGAATGCGGTTCGGGCTTTGCCAAAAGAAACTGGAAATGCAGAATGTGTGCAGAGTACTTTATTTCAAAGTACAGATACTCCTCATCTGATGATGGAATTACCCCTTGATAATTCCATTGCTCTGGGGAGATATAGAATGTCCCCTGAGGAGCTCATGTATTAATGTTCAGAGTCATGTAATGAGATCACCAGGGTTGGAATCTCATCCATGGAGAAATTCATTGTAGTGGATTTACAGGGCTGCAACGTAGGCAGGTGGGGTGTGGCTCGAGAAGCTGGGTCCCTGGGAGTGTTGCCCTAGGGACTGTGGTTTGTCTTTGAGTCCCTTTGTTGCTCCCTTGTGCTTCCAGCCTCCATGATGTGAAGGCAGAGCCCTTGTTCTCTCTGTCTGTCTGTCTCTCTCTCTCTCCTTCCTGCCCCCATCTTCTGAGCTCTGCAGACCTGGCCTTACATGGACTGAACCCCTAAATCCACAAATGATAAGGAAATAAATCTGCCTTCCTCTAGGTTGTTTGATCAGTTCTTTAGGATTATATAGAGTAGTGAAAATGTTGACCCAGCAGACACCCCTCATAAGATATAAATACCATATTGGAAGTGCACTGGATAAACTCAGCCTCCTGCTGTACTGGTTGTTCATCCTCGTGACTGGATGGCTGACCAGGAACTGTGACACGTGCTGTTGTCCAGCCTCACAAGAAGTACTGAGCTGTATATCGCTAGCCTGGAGAAAGATCAAAATCCCAGCTTGGTTTCTCCTGAATGTGCATCATTTGCTCATCATCATCAGGTTGAAAAAGGAATCAAGCCATCCTAAGTCAGGGGCCATCTGTATTGTCAAGATGGCAATTTGACAAGATTTTGTCAGGATAAGGGGTGGGGGGAAGAGATGGAGAAATATATAGATCTAAGGATACAAAGTAGCAAATAGGCAGGAGGAAAATGAGTAGAGAGAGAGCTGATGTACAACATGAGATTATAGTTAGTGTATGTATTCAGGGTCTTTGCCAATGAGTAGATTATACCCATACTTGCCAAAGAGGGAAAAGTAGGTAACTATGTAAGATGATGGATATGTTAAATTTGTTCCACCATGAGAACCATTTTAATATATATGTGTATCCCATATGGTATACCTTCAATATATACAATGCAAATTATTTAAAAACAAAACAAAACAAAAAACAGGGCTGGGGATGTAGCTCAAAGATAGCATGCACAAAACCCTGGATTTGATTCTCAGCACCACCAAGATAACAAACTAGGCTGGGCGTGGTGGTACACACCTATAATCCCAGTATTTGGGAGGCTGAGATGAGAGGATAGCAAGTTCGAGGCCAGCCTCAGCAACTTAGCAAGACCTTGTTTCAAAATAAAATAGGGTTAGGGATGTAACTTGGAGGTAGAATGCCTCTGGGTTCAATCTCTAGTACCAGATAACAACAACAACACAAACTAAAAAAAAAATTAATAAGTAAGTCATCTCATTGGAAGGGAAGAAAGATGGCCGCTAATTCAAATTTTCAAAAGCTCAGGAGAACAATTCTGATCTGTCTTTGGGCTGCCTTCTTATGGGCTTGTTTGTGCCTTCTGCTCTGATACAGAGTGCTTACCCAATAAAAGTATATTTGCTGATATTTAGAAGGGCTCTTTGAGATTTCACATAAATAGCCAATTTGTATTGACCGCCAGGATTCAGTGGTAAGAATGACTCAGTTTACCTAACACAGCCAGTAGGTGAAGACAAATGACATACTGACGTATGATTTTGGTGGGGGAGTCTTAGCATGTTTAACTGCATGTAACCTGGAAGTATTTCACACTTCCATGGAGATAGGTGAAGGGACTGAACCCCCCCTGGATTCCACCTGTTACTTTGAGGGTAACGGAAACGATTCTTCTGGAAGCCCCCCAGGCCAGATTTATGGTGGGCTCAAGCCACACTTTCTGATCTTGAAATGGTTTCCAGCACATCACCTTCAGTGCAAAAGGGGGCTTGCTTTCTTTGTGTCTTGGCAGAAGAAATGCAAGCGGTCTATTCTTGGGTTGGGGGCTCCTGAATAACTTCAAGAATGACTCAGCTGGAAAATCTGTTCCTGATGGACCACAATAAAATCCCAACCCTTGACCTACTGCCGGTGTCATGCCAAATAAAGAAATAGCCCGCTGGGCACTGCGACCCAGCCCTGACGAATCTACAGCCTTGGTCACGTGACCCGCCTTTATGCTTTAGCAACAGCTGTGCATACAGCTCTTCTTCCATATTTGACTCGGACGGCAATACCGCTGAGCAGCTATGGGTGTGGATTCTGGAGCCAGACTCCGTGGGTTTAAATCGCCGCTCTTGCACTTTCTGGAGGTGTTGCTCTGGGCAAGATGAACTTATTCCACACCGGTTTCTTCATTTGTGAAATGGGGATTTAAAATAGTGCCTCCACTTAGGGCTTGGATGTGGAGATCGATTCTTGAATGCACATTAAACACTCAGGAGGGAATAAACGCCCCATAAATGTTACCTATGATTGTCTTATTACACCAAATTTAAGCATCCATTTTCTTGTCTTTTTCTTTTTAATTTTTATTTTTATTCATACATTGTAAGCATACATCTTTGTTAGGTACAAATTGATAACGATATATGTGCTCACAATTCTCATTTGACCCCTTCCCCAAATTCCCACCCTGCTCCCTCGACCTCCCTCCCTCTCAAGTTCAGTTTAGTGAGTGACCTTGATGTACATTAGTGTGCCCCCCCCGCCCCCCGTCCAACCCCTTCAGTTAAATCAACTTCTTTGCTTTCGAGGGTCTCTCCTTTTTCATCTGGGGACCCTCTTATGCCCCATCTTCTCAGGCCATGAGCTTCTTGAAGCTAGGGATTATATCTTGTTCAGTCTTCGATTTCAAATGTGTATACCACAAGGCCTAGCAAAGAGTAAGCGCTCGATAATATGTAATCCTGATTATAATTCTACTCGGTAAGAGGGTGCAGAATAAGACATCGTAAAGACCTCCAGCCGATTCCTCTGAACGCTTACAACACATCTAACTGATATCGCTGTCTCGTCAATTAATAATAATCATCGTTTCTTTTACTGTTGTTCAGCCACACGGCCCTCTTACGGTTACCCACTACTTTGTCTCTCAGACATCTCTGTGTGGGAATCTTGCTCACTTCTCTGTTCCCTGGTGGCATTGTCTAAGTCACTGTATTTCTTAGAGTCCTACATTTCTCACCTATAAATCTTATGACCCAGCAGTACCACTTCTGGGTATCTACCCAAAAGAATGGAAACCAAACTATCTGACCGACGCATGTGTAGCTGTGTTTATAGCTGCACAATTCACAATAGCCAAACTATGGAAGCAGTCAAGATGTCCATCCACAGATGAATGGATTACAAAACTATGGGATATGTACACAATGGAATTTTGCTCAGCCATAAAGAAGAACAAAATCATGTTCTTTGCAGGGAAATGGATGCAACTGGAAAACATTATGTTAAGTAATATTAGCCAGTCACAAAGAGTAAAGAAGCATATGTTCTCCCTAATATGCGGATGTTAGGGAGAAGATGGGGCATAAGATGGTCTCCAGATGAAAAAGGAGAGACCCTCAATAAGCAAAGAAGTTGATTTAACTGAAGGGAATGGACGAGGGGAGGGGGGAGGGCATCCTAAGGCACATGATGTACTTACACAATTATATCAAGGTCACTCACTGAACTGAACTTGAGAGGGAGGGAGGGCGAGGGAGCGGGGTGGGAATTGGGGAAGGGGTCAGATGAGAAATGTGTGTACATATGTCGTTATCAATTTGTACCTAACAAAGATGTATACATACAAAGCACGAATTATTACAATTAAAAAAAAAAAAAAACAGAGTCGATCCATCTCCCTTACAGAGCAGTATAAGGTTTAGCAGGGTTGTATAAGAACAGGTACCTTGTCCGGCCTGTAGATGAGCAGGTACCGTGTCTGACACGGAAAAGATGCTCAGGGCTGTGTAAACACCCGATCATCGCACGGAAGGGTGTGCAGCAGGAGTGTTTGTTGATTTGTCCTTGGCCTCTGTTCGGGATTCTTCATTCACACGGCCTGAAATCTTTTGGGTCAGACTTCTTTGTAAGTACTATGGCGGTTCAATTGTGTGCCCCCCAAAAGACATGCTGAAATCCTCACTCCTGGGGCCCCAGAACGTGACCTTTTTGGAAATTAGAGTTATTGCAGGTAGAATTAATTAAAAGAAAGTCACAGTGGAGTGAGCTGGGCCCCCCAACCAACATGACTGGTGAATTATAAGCGGAGGAAGACACACATGTGTATGTGTGTGCGCACACACACACACACACACACAGTAAAAGACCATGTGATGTTGGAGACAGAGTTGGAGAGGTGTAGCTACAAGCCAAGGAATACCAAGGATTGCTGGTTACAACCAAAAGAATCCTTCCCAGCGCCTCAGAGGGAGCACTGCCTTGCTTATACCTGGGTTTTGGAATTCTTGCCCCCAGGACTTGGATAAAATAACTAACAAGGTTGCTTAAAACAATTGAAAATTGATGTGCAGCACTTTTTACGGCCACCCTGGGAATCAGTTCTTGTTCTATGCTCAATGTGATGACCAAAGTTGCTCTAGAAAAAAAGGAAATGTTGACGTTCCTCATTAAATTGAGCAAATAGGTATTTTCCAGAAATGCTGGATTTTTTTTTCCACCCTGAAAATGATTATAACTCTAAAACAACTGGTCAATTTCCAGGGGAAGGAGAGAAACCAATATTTGACCTATCATACTTCTCAGATGCATTATTTATTTATTTTACTCTCCTCTTGAACTTGTAAACTTTTTTTTTTTACCAAATAACTTTGGGTCCCAGGAGGACCAGAAAGCTTTCTGTCATTCTTATTCAGAAAAAGGTAAGAAAATCCGATTTGCATTTATTATTTATGAGCTGTGTCTTCCTAGTGTCATGTGACCAAGTAATACTCTGCTTTTAAGAATTTGGAAATGAGCAGATTCATTATTTTTTAATGTAAAGAGGATGATAGCAGATTGCAGTGTGATACACAACCAGGCTGTCACTCTTGCTCTTAACTTGGTGTTATCCTTGTTCATTTAGAAATTAGTAAACTACACGCCATATTTACAGACATAGTGTTTGACATAAAAGCAGTATTTTTTTAAAAATAGCATTTAAGTGTTTAATTGCAGTACATGACTCACGTGAAAATCTTCAACTATGAGTAATTCCCTGGCACTCAACTCAGGAGCACATTTTTTGCAAGGAAAGCACACATTTAATAAGCAAACCCATTAGCTGTGATCTTATATTCTTCTTTCAACAAGGGGGCTGGTGCCATTTCTGCAGTTAAGTTCCATTCAGTTTCTAAGAGCGAAGAAAAGGAAATAGAAATAGTCAAATGAGTTGGAGTTAAAACTAAAAATGTATGGAAATTACGGCCACCCAAAGGATTCTGGGAGAGGTGCTCTGCAACCTAGTGAGACCCTGTTTCAAAACAGAAAAGTAAAAGGCCTGGGGTATAGCTTGGAGGTAGAATGCCCCTGGATTCAATCCCCAGTACCTAACAATAATAATAATAATAATAATTATCATAATTATTTTAAAGCTTTCCTTCTGGGATAAAAAGTTTTGTGTTATATAGTCTTTGTCTAACTTAACTGGGAATTCAGTCCATCTTTGGAAAAGCTATCAGAGTCTGTCCTTCACACACTTCTTATTGTTCCTCAATCATGTTTCAATACTGACCTCAACTTCAAAAAATGTCTTAAGTTATAGAATGATGAAATTCCTTTCTCTCTCTCTTTTGTTTTTGTTTTGTGATGTGTGTGTGTGTGTGTGTGTGTGTGTGTGTGTGTGTGACTGAGATTAAACCCATTCTACCTCTGAGCCACACCCCTAGCCCTAGTTTATTTTTTTTTTACTTTAAAACATGGTCTCACTAAGTTGCTGAGCACCTTTCTAAATTGCTGAGGCTGGCCTTGAACCTGCCGTCCTCTTGTCTCAGCCTCCTAAGTACTCAGATTACAGGTGTGTGCCACCACACTTGGGCTATCTTTTTTATGGAAGGAAATTGATCCATTATTTCCTTAGGTCAATTTTTTGCTTGGGTTACTACCATACCAGTGGGACTTTTCTTTTTTTAGTGTTTCTTATAGTTTTCCATTTTCCTCTATTTTATTCTAAAGTAGCTGGGTTGTAGAATTCTTTTCTTCTCTTGAGATCCTTCTTCTGTTGCTTTTGGTGTTACCGATCTCTGTTTCATAAAACACCAAACAAATCACTTAAATGCGTGTATGTGTGTGGGGTGGGTGTACTGGGGATTGAACCCAGAGGCATTTTACCTGTGACCTACACCCTCAGCCAGATTTTATTTCTTATTTGAAAACGGGGTCTCACTAGGTTGATAAGAGTCTCACTACTTGCTGAGACTGTCCTCGAACTTGCGATCCTCCTGTCTCAGCCTCCCAAGTGCTGAGATTACAGGCGTGCGCCATTTATTCATTCATTCAATGACCGCCTACCACTAGGATTGGTAAACTAAGGCCGGCTGCCAGTATATGTACCACTTGTGGGGCAAAAGTGCTATTTGCATTTTGAAAATTAAAAAAAAATCAAAAGAAGAGTAATATTTTGTGACAGGTGAAAACTGTCAATTTCAGTGTGTATAAATAAAGTTTTATTGAAACAGGGCCACATTCATCTGCTCACAGATTGTGACCTATCCTAGCCCTACATAGGCCAGTTTGTTGACTCAGGAACTCCGCCTTCTTCTCGCAGCTCCAGATGCACTAGTCTCGCCCTGAGGTTGCTTATTCCTGTCAAGTCCTTTTGTCTTGTGTCTATTTTTCTTTGATCCCTTTCCTGTGATCCTCCAGTAGAGGATGAGGCTAGTTTAGCTTGATAATGATTTTAAACCATAGATAGTGATCTTTGTTTTTGAAGTGTTTTATCGGAACTAGCTCAAGAACAATAGGTACTGGGGGGCTTGATCCAAAATGTGTTCTTTGTAAGGCACATCTACAGCCCATGACCTAGCTCCACCTATGCCTCCTGGACTAGTTTGGCATCCCAAATACTCTTTGTCTAGAAGGGAAGCTTAGTCAATATTAGATGAGTCATTAGTGTGTGTGTGTGTGTGTGTGTGTGTGTGTGTGTGTGTGTAAGAAATGGCTTTCAACCTGGGTTTCTCTCTTTTAAAAAATTTGTTCAGTTGATTTTTTCATTTCATTTCTATTTTTTGGTGCTAGGGGTGGAACCCAGGGGTATTCTACCTCTGAGCTATACCCACAGCCCTATGTAATTTTTAGTTTGAAACAGAGTCTCACTAAGTTACAGAGAGCCTCACTAAGTTGCTGAGGCTGGCCTTGAACCTGTGATCTTCCTGTCTCAGCCTCCCAAGTACTGGGATTACAGGCATGTGCCACCACATCCAGCTCAGTTGATTTTTTTAAAGTTTAAATGTAAAAAATCTACTTTCATACTTGTTAAATTTATTCTTAGCTGGGCGTGGTGGTGTGTGCTACTAATCCCAGTACCTGGGATGCTGAGACAGGAGGATCACAGGTTCTCAGCTGGCATCAGCAACATAGCGAGGCCCTGTTTCCAAATAAAATAGGGCTGGGGGTGGAGCTCTGAGGCAGAAACACCTTTTGGTTCAATACTCAGTACCTCCCCCCCAAAAAAAATTCTTTGTTTTAGCCTAGGATTATTGCCTGTGGAGATAGTTCTGAAACATCTTTTTTTTGGGGGGGGGAAGAGGCATTGTGCTGTGTTCTTTCACAGTTGTGTATTCCAAAGATTTTTACTTTTTTGCAAAGGCATATTCTACATTTTAATCTAATGTATTGATTAAAGCACTCAAGAGGATTCGATTTCAAATAGAGCTTTGTGGCGTTATCCTAAAGATGGCTCTCCAATTCAGTATTGATCTACGAAGCAACACCCATTGGCGGTGGTGTTTTCAAATAATTGCTGATCTCCAGAACACGGGATTGTAGACAACTGCCAAGGAATTTGCTAAAATTACAATAAACTGTATCTAAACCCTTTCTCTGCTCCAGTAGCTTAGAGGTTCCCATTAGGCCGAGCAAAACAATGTCAAAACAGACAGTTTGGGAATTTGCTAGATCTTGATACAACCTCTATGCCTTCCACTTCACGGGCAGAAATGCTTGTCTACACCTCTGCCTGGTGGTGAGGACGAAATGGAATGAGGTTTGGAACTAGACAGTGTGCAACTCAGTTTCAAAATAAAAATAAAATAGGGCTGGGGTGTAGCTCAGAGATAGAATGTCCTGGTGTTTGATCCTCGGTACCACACATACATACACATATGTGAATATGTGTACACATATATGCATATATACACATATGCATGTATATGCATATACATACATATATACATACATGTATGCATATGTATATATATAAAGACATTTTTTAAATTTTCAGACCCCTAGAATATGATTGATTTGAACAAATAGATATGAGCATATGGAAGGAACCAGGCGTTTCTATATCATCTCCCTTCTTTCTGCCAGGCTCTTTTCAGCTAAAAAACTTGATTTGGGGTTAAGAGCTCAGGCTGAGGAACAGAAACCTTGAAATACTGCTATGGCTTTTAATCTGCTCCTCAATTAGTGGTGTGACTCCAATGTGCTGTCTACTCTCTCGGCATTGAGCATTGTTTTTTTGTTTCACTCTCTCTCTGTAAAATAACTGCGTTCTAGCCAGATTTGGTGGTGCACACCTGTAATCTCAGCACTTGGGAGGCTGAGACAGGAGGATCACAGGTTCAAGGACAGCCTCAGCTACTTAGTGAGACTCTTAGCAACCTAGCGAGACCCTGTTTCCCAACAAAAATAAAAAGAGCTGGGGGTATAGCTCAGAGGTAGAAAGCTTCTTGGTTCAATCCCCAGTACCACCACCACCAAAAAAAAAAAAAAAAAAAGTGTTCTACTAGCTGCTTTCTATTAGTTCCTTCTTGTTCTAGAACCCCAGGACCATAAGCAACCTACAGAGCATGCGCAAGAAATCCTTAGAAGAGGCTAAGGTTGCAGCTTAGTGGCAGAGCGTGTGTCTAGCATGCACTGAGCACCGGGTTCATTCCACAGGACCAGGAAAACAAAGCAAAAGCAAAAGCAGCAACAAAACCAAAACTTTTGGAGGACTTGAGGACGATCAAATGCATAGACCCTTGTAGTGACAATCAAACGCATAGACCCTTGTAGTAACGATACGAGTTTCGAGTGATGGCCGTGAAAATGGGGTGGCAAATAAACCCTGGGGGATTTGGAGAAGGGAGGAATCCGATTGCACAACGCAGCCTGATATGGTTTGAATGTGTCCCCCCAAAAGCACGTGTTGAGACTTAATCCCCAATACAAGGACAGTGCTGGGAGGGCTCCGGATAAGGTTTCCACCCTCATGGATGGATGAATGCCAGTTGCCATAGGGCGTTAGGCTGCAAATTCAGTTTCTTGCATTCCATCTCGTACTGTATTTGCCCTTCTGACATGGGTCATTGCAGCGAGAAGATCTTCCCCAGATGTTGGCACCGTGCTCAGGGACTCTGACCTTTAGAAGCTCGAGCCAAGTACGTTTCCGTTCATTGCGCATTGCCCGTATTGTAGTATTCTGTTACAGCAGCTCAGCGTGGACTAAGACAAAGCCGCAAGACAGGATAGAGATGAGAAAGGCGTGGTGTCGGAGATTGTTCCTAACTCTTGTTTTATTTTGGTGATGTGTATGTATGTATGTATGTATTTTGGTACTATTGATTGAACCCAAGGGGCATTCTATCTCTGAGCTATGCCCCCAGCCCTTCTTATTTTTTTATTTTATTCTATTTTGAAAAAGAATAAGTTTTTTTTTTTTTTTTTTTTTTTTTGCGGTACAGGGGATTGAACGCAGGGGCATTCTACCTCCGAGCTACATCCCCAGCCCTATTTTTTTTAATTCTTTATTTTGAAACCGAGTCTCACTAAGTTGCGGAGTGCCTCATTAGGTAGCTGAGGCTGGCCGCGAACTCGGATCCTCCGGTCTCAGCCTCCCGAATGCTGGGATTACAAGCGTGCGCCACCACGCCCGGCTAAGAATAAGTTTTTATTTTTAAAAATATTATTTAAAAGTTTAAAATGAGCCGGGCGTGGTGGCTCAC
>PVLC010010295.1:17422-51065 GCA_004027655.1 Graphiurus murinus | reverse complement strand
GAGGAAGAGGCCCACTGTAACTCAGAACTGTAGCCCTTAATGGTCCCCTTCCTTCAGACCTTCCCCTCTGCACCAATAGGCCGTACCAGCTCACAGTGCTACCATAAAGAGCAGCCACTCTTTCCCTGATCTCCCCCACTCCCCACACCAGGGATGGAACCCAGGACCTCATGCATGCTAGGTAAGTGCTCTATCACTGAACTAAATCCCAGCCCTTTTTTTTTTTTTTTTTTTTGCGGTACTAGGGATTGAACTCAGGGGCGTTCTACCTCCAAGCCAACCCCCAGCCCTATTTTTTATTCTTTATTTTGAAACCGGGTCTCACTAAGTTGTGGAGTGCCTCACTAGGAAGCTGAAGCTGGCCACGAACCTGGATCCTCCGGTCTCAACCTCCCGAATGCTGGGATTACAAGCGTGCGCCACCACGCCCAGCTCCCAGCCCTTTTAATTTTACTTACTTACTTATACTGGGGACTGAACCCAGGGGCATTCTACCTCCGAGCTGTGATCCTCCTGTCTCAGCCTCCCAAGTAGCTGGGATTAAAGGCATGAGCCACCATTCCCAGCTCTTTCTGTAACATTTTTATACCACACTTGAATGGTTACATTTGAAAAGAAAAAAAAAAAAACTTGAAGGATAAAATCTAGGCTCCTGATCAATTCATGTTTCCTGAGGGTCAGTACTGGTCTATAGTTTATTCTCCTTTTATAGCTCTCATATTAGTTCAGTAGATACCTAATGAATCTTTGATAAATTGAATAAAAGAGAGCTCCCAGAAGCAAGAAACTAAGGAGTCTCTGCTTCCAAACTGGAGCCACAATAGAGATCAAGGAATGGGTTCTCCTGAAGTAACTAAGAAGCCCCATTTTCCGCCTTTGCAGCATGTACCACCACCTCCATCCACCCAGTCACTCATCCAACAAGCATGGGTAGCAGACCTGCTCTATGTGGATCTTATATCCCAGTGGGGAGAAACAGATATGAAGTAAACAATACTCCAGGTGGTGTTAATTGCCTTGAGAAACAGAGAGTCCAGTACAAGGCCTAGGGATGGTGGAACTGAGAGTAAAGAAAAGCCTCTCAGAGCCAGGTGTGGTAACACATGCCGGTAATCCCAGGATTTGGAAGACTAAGACAGGAAGACCACAGGTTTAAGACCAGCCTCAGAAACTTAGGCCCTCTGCAACTTAGCGGGGTCCTGTTTCAAAATAAAATATAACACAGGGCTGGGGGTGTAGCTTAGAGGTAGAATGCCCCTGGGTTCAATCCCCAGCACCACACCACACACACACACACACACACACACACACACACACACACACACACACGAAAAAAAAAAAGAAAGAAAGACTGTCTCTCAGAGGAGATGGCATCTGGGCAGATATCTAAAGGGAGTGAGGGAACTGGTCTTGCAGCTATCTGGAGGAAGAGTGTTTCTGGCAGAGGAAACAGCAACTATAAAAGCCTTGAGGTAGGTGGGGCTTTTTTGCAAGGACTCCAGCAAGGCTAGAGTGGAGTGAGCAAAGGGGAGAAATAGGAGATGAAATCAGAGAGAAATTGGTGCTCAAATAATGCAGGGCCTTCTAGAGCATTGTGAGGATTTTAGATCTGTTCTGAACAGAAGGTTCTGCACAGAGGAGTGACATGTTCTGGTTTAACAAAACTACTCTGGTGGCCATGGTGAAAATAACATGTAGAAGGCAGAGCAGAAGCCGAGAAACTTACTTAGGAGACTGTAGCAGAGTCAAGGATCTCTCCCCAAATTCACTCTTTCTTCCTTTTTTGGGGGGAGGGGGTACTGGAAGTTCAACCCAAGGGCACTCTGTGGCTGAACTACACCCCCAGTCTTATTTTATTTTATTTTGAAACAAGGTCTGGCTATGTTGATTAAAGTCTTACTATATGCTGAAGCTGTCCTCCAACCTGCACCCTCCTGTCTCAGCCTCCCAAGTACTGGGATTACAAACGTGGGCCACCATCCCCGGCCATCTCTCCTACATTTTGGCTGAGCTGAGCACATGGCTGCTCAGAAAAAGTCTAGTGGCACATGCTTGTAATCCCAGTACTTGGGAGGCTGAGACAGGAGAATCGCAGGTTTGTGGCCAGCCTCAGCTACTTAGTGAAGCTCTCTGCAACTTAGCAAGACCCTGTTTCCAAATAAAGAACAAAAATAGGGCTGGGGGTGTAACTCAGAGGTAGAATGCCCCTGGGTTCAACCCCCCACACACACACATACAAAAAAGTATCTGCAGCTTTCAGATCATATCAGTGAGAGCTCAGTATAGCTGGCACTGAGCTATGTTTTCTTCCCCTTCTACTTTATTGAGGTATAATTGACTAATAAAAATTATATATATTTAAAGTGTACAATGTGATGTTTTGGTATTCACATAAATTATAAAATGATTACCACAGTCACACTAATTAACACATCCATCACCTCACATAGTTATCTTTTTCAGGTCATGTTCTTATAAAAAGAGAGAGGCTGAGCATGGTGGTGCACGCTTGTAATCCCAGTACTTGGGAGGCTGAGACTGGAGAATCCGGGTTCACCGCCAGCCTCAGCTACTTAGTGAGGCACTCCACAACTCAGTGAGACTCTGTTTCAAAATAAAGAATAAAAAGTAGAACTGGGGATATAGCTCGGAAGTAGAATGCCCCTGGGTTCAATCCCCAGTAACACACACACACACACACACACACACACACACACACACAGCCTTCCCTCCACTTCTTCCTTCTTTCCTTTCCTCAGGCTGGAATCTCACAGTGACAGTGGCAGCTGGAGCAGCCATCTTAGGCCACAATACAGAAGTTATATACTGAAGATGACAGAGCAATAAGCCACGAGGAACCAGGGTCTCTGACATTGTGGAGTGATTGTATTAACCCCATTGCTTCTGCACAGGCTCATATGTGAGAAGAAGCAATCTCCTAACTTGCATACCACACAATGGTGGAAGGTGGCTCTGGGCAGAGCGGCAGCGTTGTAACTGAAGAGCAGAGGCCAGATTCTAAAATAATTTAAGGGGGAAAAGTGGCAGCATTTCCTGGGGGATGGATATGGGAGCAGAAAAGAAAGAGAAGAGCTCAGAATGACTCTAAGGTTAGAAGCCTAGTAGAATTGAGTCACAATTTTTCCAATAGGGAAGACTGAAGGATCATTGCATTTAAGAGTACTATGAGAGGCCAGGCATGGTGATGCACACCTGCAATCCCAGTACTTGGAAGGCTGAGATGGAGGATCGAAGGTTTGAGGACAGCCTCAGCAACCTAGGCTTTCAGCAATCTAGCGAGACCCTGTTTCAAACAACAAACAAACAACAAACAAAAAGGGCTGGGAGTGTATCTACAAGGTAGAATGCCCCTGGGTTTGGGTTCAAGCCCCAGTACCACAGTAACAAAAAAAAAAAAAAAAAAAAGGACTACGAGAGACAGTCACATGGGGATGGCAAGTAGCAGCTGGATATTACTGAGATTTAATGACGTAGCTGGCTATTATTATTATTATTATCATTTGTGTGTGTGTATGTGTGGTACTGGGGATGGAACCCAGGAGCATTCTATCTCCTAGCTATACCCCCAGCCCTATTTTATTCTTTATCTTGGAAACAGGGTCTAGCCAGGCATGGTGGTGCAAGCTTGTCATCCCAGTACTTGAGAGGCTGAGACAGGAGGATCCGGGTTCACGGCCAGCCTCAGCTACTTAGTGAGGCCCTCCGAAACTTAGTGAGACCCTGTTTCAAAATAAAGAATAAAAAATAAGCCTGGGGGTGTAGCTCAGAGGTAGACTGCCCCTGTGTTCAATCCCTAGTACTGAAAAAAAAGAAAAGGAAAAAAAAGAAAGAAAGAAACAGGGTCTCACTAAGTTTTGGAGGGCCTCACAAGTTGCTGAGGCTGGCCACAAACCTGCGATCCTCCTGTCTTATCCTCCCAAGTGCTGGGATTACAAGGGCGCCACCATGCCCGGTGGTATTATTATTATTGACTGTGGATCAAACCCAGGGGCATTCAATCTCTGAGCTACACTCCAAGCTCTTTTTATATTCTTTTTATATTTTTTATTTTGAAACAGGATCTCACTAGGTTGCTGAGAGTTTCACTACATTGCTGAGACTGTCCTCAAACCTGCAATCCTTCTGTCTCAACCTCCCAAGTACTGAGTTTTTAAAATTATTTATTATTTATTTATTGGGTGCCAGGGATTGAATCCAAGGCCTGGTGCATGCTAAGCACAAGCTCTATCCTTAAGCTACACCTCCAGGCCTCAGAGCTGACTT
This sequence comes from Graphiurus murinus, assembly GCA_004027655.1. Lineage (NCBI taxonomy): Eukaryota > Metazoa > Chordata > Mammalia > Rodentia > Gliridae > Graphiurus > Graphiurus murinus. The sequence goes on along the minus strand of PVLC010010295.1, from coordinate 46,781 downwards.
TAAATTTTTGAGATAGGTGGGATTACTTAGGGAGTGAGACTAGATAAAGAAAAACAGAGCCATGAGGACAGTACTGGAGCATTCCGAGATGTGGAAGACAAGGAGCCAGGAGACTACAGAGGTAAGAGGAGAACAGAGAGAGAAGAGTGTCATGGAAGCTAATGAAGAGAGTGTTTTATGAAGGAACAAGTAACCATCCATGTCAAATGCCACTGCTAGGATGAGTAAGGTCTAAGAAATGATATCTGAGATTGACAACATGGACTCCATTGGTGACATTAACAAAAGAATTTCCCATGGAACATCAAGGACAAAGGAAAATGAGAAGAGAAGAAGTAAAGACAGGTGTAGATAACCCTGAATTCCTGGCAGGCAGAAATCATTAGAGCAATCTAACTTCCACCCTTCTTATTACAGTTCCAAGCCTTCTGAAGGACATGAGGACGCCCAGCAACTAACCCTATCCTGCTCCCCTTCCCCATATGTTGGATGCCCCTGCAGTCTCTCCTTTCCCTGCTGTGGAGTCCCAGCCTCCCTGAGGTTCTGCCTCTGCTCTGCTGGCTCCCAAGGCCGCTCTCAAGGACTGCCTTGGCAGGCTAGGCAACCAGGCCCAGCTCTCCTGGATCATAATTAGTGCTGCTGCTAACGATATTTAGCCCCTGTGGAATAGCAACCTGGGAAATTCTGATACTTCCAATTTTCCCTCTCAGTGCTTTCCCAGATGCAATTTCCCAGCCAGCACAGTGCACTCCAGCTCTGGGCCCTGGCTATCTCCTTGCCAGGGAGAATTAAGTCTGGGCCTCAGATGCCACTCCAGAGAGCCTAATCAGTTAACTGAAGATGTCTCCTGGCCATTATAATGGCATTATCATATTAACACAGGCGCTGGGTGGGGGTAGGGGGCAGGAGGTTTACTGTGAGAAAGGGATGGAAAAACCAGGCCAGATCCACACAGCACAATGAATGTGGCTAGTGGTGTCATCAGAAAACTGAACACCAGAGAGTAAGGAACCCTCCTAGATGAGCTCTGGAATTTCCAGCTAAGATGCCGCTCAATCATCCTCCTTCCTCAATGAAGAGAGCTTGCCTGGTGCTCTTGTCTCTGGGGGAGGGAGCCTCGGCAGCAGAGCCCGTGTTCTGGCATCCTGGGACTGGGCCTGGTCAAGTCTTGAGGTCAGCTCTTCTCTGTCCCAGCAGTCTCAAGTCATGGCCTCTTGCCTGGAAAATGTTCAGCTCATAGGAGGGTCCTGATGTCCCAGATCAGGGGACCTTATTTCTTTGCTCTAGTGAGCCTCTAGTTCTCTGGGACAGGAAGTGTGATGTGCTCTATTCCTTTGGGTCTTAGAGGAGAGGCCAGAGTGCTGTCTTGGACAAAGGGCACCAAGACCGACTTGACTTTGGCTTCGGCACCTGCTTACATGGGAAGCTCAGGCTCAAAGTAAAGCCTTTTGGTTGTTGATGTTGTGGGAAATTTTTTTTAATTACAAAATTATACATGCACACATATTCATAAAACACAGAATTTATCATTTTAGCCTTTTTTTTTTTTTTTTTTGGCACTAAAGATTGAATCTGAACTCAGGGGCACTCTACTAGTGAGCTACACCCAGCCTTTTTTATTCTTTATTTTAAAACAGGGTCTTGCAAGCTGGACATGATAGCTCACACTTGTAATCTCAGTACTTGGGAGGCTGAGACAGGAGGATCACAGGTTTGAGGACAGCCACAGCAAATAGTGAGACTTTCATCAACCTAGCAAGACCCTGTTTCAAAATAAAAATAAAACAGGGCTGGACATGTAGCTTGGAGATAGAATGCCCCTGGGTTTTGCAGAGGCAAAATATTTTTTATTTTGAAACAGATGTGCACCACCAGACCTAGCTTCATTTTAACCATTTGAAAGCATATAGTTCAGCTAGGCATGGTAGGGCACAGTTGTAATCCCAGTATTTGGGAGTCTGAGACAGGAGGATCACAGGTTTGAGGACAACCTCAGCACCATAACAAGACTCAACAATCTAGTGAGACCAGGTTTGAAATAAAAAATAAGAAAGGACTAGGGGTGTAGCGTGGATGTAGAATGCTACATGAGCTCAATTCCCAGTAAAACGTAGATTCATAATGTTGTACAATTGTCATCACCACCATCTTCAGAACTTTTTAAACTTATCCAACCAAAACACCACCCATTCAACACTAACTCCCCCAAACAGTCTTGCATTTTAATCTCTTGCAATCTTTATTGTGAAGTAGAAATTGTGTGTGTGTGTGTGTGTGCGCGCGCGCGTGTGTGCGCATGTGTGTATTTGTTACTGGATTGAACCCAGGAGCATTCTACCTCCGAGCTACACCCCCAGCCCTTTTTTTTTATTTTGAAACAGGATTTCACTAGGTTGTTGAGGCTGGTCTTGAACCTGCAATCCTCTTGTCTGAGATTACAGGCATGTGTCATCACAGCTGGCTCTCCATTTTTTTGTTTTTTGTTTTGGTACTTGGGGGCCAAGACAGGAGGATCCCAGTTTTGAGACCAGCCTCAACACCTTAATAAGACTTTCAGCAATCCAAAACAAAATATAAAAAGGGCTGGGAGTGTAGCCTGAAGGTAGAATGCCCCCGGGTTCAATCCCCAGTATCGCAAAACAAATAAAATAAAAAATATTAAAATAAAAAGGGCTAGGGATATAGCTCAGTGTTAGAGCACCCCTGGGTTCAGTTCCCAGTAACACACACACACACCACAAGAGACTCCTCAGTGCCTGGAAGTCATGGCTCCTCCTCCTTAGGTTCTGCCTGCCCTTAATGTGAGTCAACCACCCTGGGCATGTCTGTTTTTCTTCCAGAGTCTGCTCCACACTGGGAAACTCTTAGCTTTAGGCTGAGCTTTCTTAGAAAGAGAGAACCCTATTGAACCAGTTCATCTTTTTGTACCAGGCCATAAGTCAGAAGTGACTGGCCGGCCCATGGTCTGTGTAGGCCTTAGGTCAGAACCTCCCTCAGATCTAATCACCTATGGCAGAAGAGAATAGGGATTGGTAAATGTGATAGGTAAGAAATTAGGATAGGGGTGGTATTATATGAGATATATATATATATATATATATATATATATATATATATATATATATATTATGATATATAATATAGCCTGCTAGAGCTTTGATCAGTATTGAATCCCTTTGATGGGTCTGGGAGGTGGGTAAGTAAACAGGTCTAATATACCATAATGTGTTGCTTTAAGCAAATTATTTAACCTCTCTGGGTTAAGAGAGGTTGTTTACCACTGGGCATGGTGGTGTACTCCTGTAATCCCAGTTCTTGGGAGTATGAGACAGGAGGATGGCAGGTTTGAGGCCAGACTCAGCAATTTAGAAAGATCCTGTTTTAAAATAAAAAGATAAAGCCAGGTGTGATGGTGCACGCTTGTAATCCCAGTACTTGGGAGGCTGAGATAGGAGGAGTCAGGTTCGCGGTCAGCCTCAGCAACTTGTGAGGCCCTCCACCACTTAGTGAGACCCTGTTTCAAAATAAAGAATAAAAAATAGGTCTTGGTAGCTGGGCGTGGTGGCGCACGCTTGTAATCCCAGCATTTGGGAGGCTGAGAACGGAGGATCCGGGTTCGTGGCCAGCCTCAGCTACCTAGTGAGGCACTCCGCAACTTAGTGAGACTCAGTTTCAAAATAAAGAATAAAAAATAGGTCTGGGGTTATAGCTCAGAGGTAGAATGCCCCTGAGTTCAATCCCCAGTACCGCAAAAAAAAAAAAAAAAAAAAAATAGGTCTTGGGTGTGTAGTTCAGAGGTATAATGCCTCTGGGTTCAATTGCCAGTACCAAAAATAAAAAATAAATAAATAAAAATAAAATGATAAATAAAATAAGGCTGGGAGTATAGCTCAGAGGCAGAATGTCCCTGGGTTCAATCCCCAGTATGACAAAAAAAGAGAGAGAGAGGTTGTTTTCTTATCTATACAAATAGGATGATAATTCCTACCTCCACAGAGTTGTCATAAAGGATCTCAGTTTCAAGGACAGCCTCAGCAACTTAGTGAGACTCTCAGAAACCTAGCAAGACTCTGTTTCAAAAAAAGAAAAAGGGCTGCATGCGTGTGTAGCTCAGAGGTAGAATGCCTCTGGATTCAATGCCCAATACCAAAAAAAAAAAGGGGTAGACGAGGGAAAAACTTTCAAAGCACCTAGCACCCAACAAATGTTGGGTAGTTATTAATGTTGGTATGTTGGTTTCCTTTTTCCTCCTTCCTTTAGGAAAAGCCATATTCTGTTCTCTCTTTATGTATTTCATTCTCTCTTGCTGAAATAGGCCTCCTAGCCAAGCACCTGGTCAGGGAGAAAGATGAGGTCTTCGTTCATAATCCCAAAGGGCCAGGACTGCTAGCTAACCCTCTTCAAGAGCCACTGCCAGAATGAGTGATGGGGAGCACAGAGGGCGCCTATGTCAAAAGGAAGATAAATGTGCCCTCATGCTTAGGAGGACACTTTGATGGAATGCCTGGGACAAGGCAGCATTTTTCTTTGAAACACTATGACACAATAAAAATAAAAATAGGTCTTCCCCCAACTCAGGAGCCTGGGGCAGAAGACTTATTTTCAGCCATTAATCCATGTTCAGAGGAGTTGTTCTAGGCCTCATTCAATCATTGACTCAAAAAATGTTTATAAAATGTCTACTATGTGACTGTCTCTGCTCTCCTGGAACTTACAATCTTGTCAGGGAGAGACATTAATCAAACAATCTTACTAATGAATATACTGTGAGTACAAACTATAAGTGTTCTGAAGAAAAGGTGCATGACTCTGTAAGAACTATTGTTTTTTCAGTGCTGGGACTAAACCCGGGGACTTGTGCACACTAGGCAAGCACTCTACATGGAGCTGTCTCCCCAGCCCTAGAAATTTTAACAAAAAATCTGACCTAAACTGGGAAGACAGAACATGTCAGAGATTCTGACCTTCATCTTGAGATCAATGGGAGGTCATTGAAGGGTGTAAAAACGGTTTTGGCATGAAAAGATTACTCTTGCTACAATGAGAACAGATTGAAGGGGGGCATTGTGGTAATTGAGCAAGAGATGATGGATGGTGTCTGGTTTTGGTAATGGTGGTGTTGGTAGAGAGAGAAAATATGGCTTAAAGAGACATTTAGGAGATAACATTTACAGAACTTAATGATTGACTGGAAGTGGGTGAAGAAGACCATGACAGCAACAATAATTCTGGCCTGTATAACTGGATGGAAGACCACAGGTGACATCTTAGACATGTTGCCCTCAAGGAGCCTCAGAGACATCCAAGTGCCAGAGCTGAGTTGGCAGCTTGATACATGTTCTGGAGCTCCAGGGAGAGGTCAGGGGCTGGAAATGATAAATGTGTGGGTCACTTGCTCTGAGGTAGTTCAAAGGCAGCAGATGAGTTTATCCAAGGAGAGAGGAGAGAGTAAGAAGAGAACAGGGCCTAAAGCCAAATCCTGAGGAACTCAGACTCATCATTTGAGGCAGTGGTTCTGAAAGTACAAAACCCTGGGGGATTGCCAAGACACCCTCAAGGGTCCCTGAGGTTAAAACCATTTTCATAATACTGTAAAATAGCATTTGCCATTTTTATTGCATTGAAATTTGCACTGATGGTACAAAAACCACTGTGGGTCAAACAGCCTGTACTTGCGTAGAACTCCAAGCAGTGATGCTAAAATGTCCTCGTAGTCACCCGGCTCTTCCTTGCAGTGCATGTGCACCAAAAAAACTTCATGTTCACTTTGAAATATCCTTGATAGGACAGCAAAAATTGTGAATCTCAACCCAAGTACATCTTTTCAGTATTCTGTCTGACAAAATAGGAAGTATACAGAAAGCACTTCTGTTGTATCCCAAAGTACAATGATTATCTCCAGGAAAAGCTCTTTTGCACTTTGGGTTTAAAGCTGAACTAGTCTCTATTCATGAAACATAATTTTTACTTGAAATAAATATTGAGAGACAAACTTTGATTATTCAGATTTGAATGTTTGGCAGATAGTTTTCCAAAATGAACAAAGTGAGCCTGTCACTTCAATGAAAACAACTGACAGTATTTGTTGTCAATGATAAAATTTAAACTTTCAAGTGAAAATTAGAATTTTAGAACACTTGTATCTGCCACCATAAACTTGAAAGCTTCTCAATACTCAATACTTAAAGACTTCTTTGCTGAGATTTATGGTGATATGATAAATGTGATTTTTTTTTTTTTTTTTTTTTTTTGCTGTACTGGGGATTGAACTCAGGGGCATTCTACCTCCGAGCTATACCCCCAGCCCTATTTTTTATTCTTTATTTTGAAACTGAGTCTCACTAAGTTGTGGAGTGCCTCACTAGGTAGCTGAGGCTGGCTGCGAACCCGGATCCTCCGGTGTCAGCCTCCCAAATGCTGGGATTACAAGCGTGCGCCACCACGCCCAGCCATAAATGTGATTTTTAAAATAACTGTATAATACATTGCATCAACCTGTGGAAGAGCCATATACTTCAGTGGACCTATATTTTCCAAATGACCAATGCATGATGTTACAAAATATCTTTAAAGCTCAAGATAAACTAATAGATTTTAATGTAATGGAAAAGGAATTAATTTATATAATTCCACATTGCAACTGACCTTTATGAAACTACTGTAATGTCAAGCCACATGCGGTGGCCCACATTTGCAATCCCAGTACTTGGGAGGCTAAGACAAGAGGATCACAGGTTTAAGACCAAACTGAGCAATTTACCTAGACCCCATTTTAAAATAAAAGAGGATAGGGGTATAACTCAGAGGTAGAAAGCCCCTGGGTTCAATCCCAATACAAAAAAAAAAAAGAAAAGAAAGAAAGGAAGGAAGAGCCAGGCATGGCGGTGCACACTTGTAATCCCAGTAGTTGGGAGGCTGAGACTGGAGGATCCGGGTTTGCCACCAGCCTCAGCTACTTAGTGAGGCCCTCCACAACTTAGTGAGACCCTGTTTCAAAATAAAGAATAAAAAATAGGTCTAGGGGAGTAGCTCAGAGGTAGAATGCCCCTGGGTTCAATCCTCAGTACCACAAAAAAAAAAGAAAAAGAAAAAGAAAAAATACTCTGTATGCCAAGCTTTTTTTTTTTTTTTTTTTTTTTTGGTACTGGGGGTTGAACTCAGGGGCATTCTACCTCCGAGCTATACCCCCAGCCCTATTTTTTATTATTTATTTGGAAACCGGGTCTCACTAAGTTGCGGAGTGCCTCACTTAGGTAGCTGAGGCTGGCCGCGAACCCGGATCCTCAGGTCTCAGCCTCCCGAATGCTGGGATTACAAGCGTGCGCCACCACGCCCGGCTTTGTATGCCAAGTTTTTATTAAAGAAAATGTTCACATGTATGCCTTTACCAGCTTGTACCTACCAAAGATGTATGATTACAATGCACCAATAAGAAAAAAAGAAAGAAAATGTTCATGATTATCTGAAAACTAAAATAATCCCTACTTTTTTAACTCTGTGAAGCCAGATTTTCTTCATATTCTTCAACTAAAATAACATTTTAAAACTGAGTGTAGAAGCATATACAAATAGAATCCAGGTATCTTCTATTAAGTCACATATTTAAAAGATTTATAAAACTGTAAAACATGCTAATCTCATCACTGTTTTGTGGGGAGGAAAGCATAGTTCTTTTTTTTTTTTTTTTTCTTTACCAAAATGGGTTCTTTAGCTAGGCATGGTGTCGCACATTTGTAATCCCAGTACTTGGGAGGCTGAGACAGGAAGATCACAGGTTTGCAGTCAGCCTCTGCTACTTAGTAAGGCCCTCTGCAACTTAGTGAGACCCTTTTTCAAAATAAAGAATAAAAAATAGGACTGAGGGTGTAGCTTGGGGATAGAATGTCCCGGTTTCAGTCCCCAGTACCAAAGGGGGGGGGCTTATATATCATATTAACATGTGATGATTTATTGGTATTTTAAATGAATACATAACTTTGACTTCTTAGTTTTCATTCTTAATACAGTGAATATTAACAGATATAACCACATAAATAAATGCTCTTGGAAGTCAGGTGTAGTGGCGCATGCCTGTAATTCCAGTACTTGGGAGGCTGAGATAGGAGGATTGCAGGTTCAAACCCAGGCTCCGCAACTTAGTGAGACCCTTAGCAACTTAGTAAGACCCTATTTCAGAATAAAAAATAATAAGGGTGAGGGAGCTTGGAAGTAGATGTCCCTGGGTTCAATTCAAAAAAGAAAAGAAAAGAAGGAAGAGAGTGAGGGAGGAAGGGAGGAAGGAAGGAAGGAATTCTGAGACCAAAAAATGTGAGAACTGCTGATTTACAAACTACCATCTCAGCAGTTTTTAAATGGTGGCACATGCCTGGAATCCCAGCTACTGGGGAGGCTGAGACAGGAGGATCTCTAGATCAATTTAGTGAGACCCTGTCTCAAAATAAAATAAAAAGGGCTGGGGATGCAGCTCCAAGGCAGTGTGCTTGCCTAGCATGCATGAGGCCCTAGGTTTCAATCCCCAGAACCAGGGGAGAAAAAGCCATCCCCACATTTTAAGAGGTTATTCTATTTATCCCCATAAACAGTTTAGAATGAGGAATCTTTCCTAATTTGTAAATATCTCAAGGGATGAGAAAATGGACTCCATTTGCTCCAAAAAAAGGTCAAAGAAGCTACTCTATCAGAAAGCCCCATCCTGTCCTCTCTTCCTCCCAGAAATGGCTCAAATGATTCCATCAAACCCAATATCTTACTCCATCCATGCCACCCTCTTCCCATAAGCACATTCACCTCCACATTTTTAAAGCACATTTGCTCCTGGATTTTGCATCTGAGATGGGTCAGAGGCAGTGCTAAAGGGAGGGAGGATGAAGGGGGCAGATAGGGTCAGACTTGTTTCTAAAACGCCAGCACATTCAATTTGTCGGGTATTTTGCATGAATTTCCTCTCGAGTTCACAGGCTCCTAACTCAGCAGAATTAAAATGGAATGAAGTAATTAGAGCAGCAGCCTGAGAGGATGTTCCGGGCCAGCATGCAAAGGAAATGTGGGGCAGGGGGAAGAAAGCCAAGAAGAGAACCACAAAGCTGTGGGTAAGGGGAGAGGCCCCGCTCAGGTATGTGCTGCTCAGCAGCTCAGCATCCCAAGACTCTCCTGCTCTGGCCCTTCCCAGTCAGCCCAGAACTCCCTTGCCAGTCCTCTTTTCAGACACCTCCACCAGATGCTCCTCACTTGCACTGAACTCACCATTTTTCCTCTGTTCTCTGATTCTTTGTGCCTTTTTACCTGCACTTATTATACTGTATTGAAAAGTGCTTACATATTTCTCTCCCATGAGACCACTGGTTCCTCAACCCCAGATTTCATTTGCATCCCACTCCTTAAGCAAGTTGCCACCTTATAATGCTTTCTGCCTTTGGTCCCCATACTGATTCCTAAATTAATGTAAGCCCACAGGCCTTACGTTCTAAGAGGATGGTGTAGTCTTGTTATTGTGTTGCCATTTGAGTTTAGGTGCTGATGTGGGTGAGCAGGCCTGTGACTGGCTGAGGGATGTAATTTGAAGGTATTGATGGGAGAGTTATTTATGCCTGGGCCATGGAAACCTGAGTGCAAGGCTAATTTTGATAAAAGCTGGTAAAGCTGGTTCCATTATGCTGTAAAAGACAGAGCCTGCAGCTCCTCTCCCTGGGACAGCCTGTCCTGTTCCACCAGCTTTTCCTGTTAGGCCGGCTGTGTTCTTCTGTAGAACTGGTCCTTCCCCCAACCAGGTTCAGTGAGCCCAGGGCTCCTGGGCCTGTGGCCTCTGAGACGCCAGCTCTCTCTTTTGTGTCATCAGGAGGATCAGCTCTTGTCTAGCAAGGGGATTGCTGAATCTGAGTCTCCCTCTCCCGCTCTAAGTGTTGGAGGGTGGGCTGTGGCTTGAGAGCCTGCATTTGTCTCAGTCCCTGAATAAGGTCTGCTTCATTAGATGAGAAAGGCCAACTCTTCATTCCACCTTTGGAATGAGGAAATGACTCTAACCAGTAACAACCCCTAACATAACATACTTTTTGGATATGATAAGAAATTGTTTAATTTTCATTTTACCAAAGAAATAAAAAAAAGCAAAGATAACAATCATCTACTATCAATATCCTTTTTTAAAATTTTTTTTAAAATTTTAAACAATCTAGCTAGGTTGTCCAGCCTAGCCTCAAACTTGCGACCCTCCTGCTTCAGCCTCCTGAGTAGCTAGTATTACAGGCATGTGTTGCCACCCACACCCAGCTACTATTAATACCTTTTTTGGGGGTGGGAGGTACTGGAGACTGAACTCAGGGGCATTCTACCTCCAAGCTATAGTCCCAGCCCTCTGTATTTTTTCATTTTGAAACATGGTCTCGTTCAGCTACTGAGGCTGGCTTTGAACCTGCGATCTTCCTGTCTCAGCCTCTCAAGTATTGAGATTACAGGCATGTGCCACCATGCCTGGCTATTAACATCTTTTGAGGAAAGAGCATATAAAAGAATATAAACTAAGCTGGGCGTGGTGACACATGCCTGTAATTCCAGTTCTTGGGAGGCTGAGACAAGAGGATCACAGGTTCAAGGACAGCCTCACCAAATAGTGAGATTCTCATCAACCTAGTGAGACCCTGTTTCAAAATAAAAATAAAATAGGGTTAGGGGTATAGCTCAGAGGTAGAATGCCCCTGGGTTCAATCCCCAGTCACACACACACACACACACACACACACACACATACACACACACACACAGAATATAAACTAAGCCAGGTATAGTGGTATATGCCTGTAATCCCAAATACTCGGGAGGCTGAGGCAGGAAGATCTCAAGTTCAAGGCCAGCCTCAGCAATTTAGTGATACCTTGTCTCAAAATAAGAAATAAAAAAGACCGGTAATGTAGGTCAGTGGTATAACACCCCTGGGTTCAATCCTTCTTCTGGGGTGCTGGGGAGGGAATACAGGACCTGGTACATGCTAGGAAAGTGCTCTATCTCTGAGGCACACCCCCAGCCCAAACTTTTTAGCAGAGAACATCAACCTATCCCTTCCCAATTGGCCTCTATCTTCCCTTTCTAGTTGCCTCTTTAGATTCTCCCAGGATGCCCGTTACCTCTGCTCAAAGTAAAACTCCTCACTCTCCCTCCCTACCTTGTGCCTTTGCACCTTCTGTTCCCTCTGTAGCTGCTTTATCACTCCTTTTGAAGTGGTCAGCTCCCAACTCAACCTTTTAAGGCGATTTAGTTTAAATGCCTTTCCCCCTCCCTCCTTAATGTTAGCTGGTTGCTCCTCTGAGAGCTCACAGGACTTGTACAATAGCAATTAACAACCTGTATTGTGATTTCTATCCTGTCGTGTGTGTGTGTGTGTGTGTGTGTGTGTGTGTGTGTGTGTGTGTATGTGATACTGGGGATTGAGCCCAGGGGCTCTACCACTGAGCTCACCCCCAGCCCTTTTTTTTTTTTTTGAGACAGGATCTCACTTAATTGCTGAGGCTGGCCTTGCAATTCTCCTGCCTCAGCCTCCCACGTAGCTGGGATCATAAGCATGTGCAACTGCACCTGGCAAGACTGTGTCTCTTGAACAGCAGGTGCCATGACTTTTTCCATTCTCACATCCTCAGTGTCTGGCACTGTTTGTCAATGACTGAAGAAAAACAACCCTTTTTTCCTGGGCACTCCAGAGTTAAGAGGCAACTGTGGCTAAGGGGAATAAAATTAGGTTCCTTCTCCAGTAGGGTATAAAAAGAAGTCTGAGACATCTCTACTCCCTGACCAAAATACCAAGGCTACCTTCATTAACTTTAATGCCTAAAGCATTGCTGAGGCTGGGCACCGAAAATTCTGGTGCCATTTCACCTACAAAATCACTTACACAAATCCATTCACCTCTGCCTTTTAGCCACTAATGCTAAAAAGTACTGACAAGAGCTTTGGTGCTCATCAAGGGGAAAGAGAGTCTGGGATGAAGGCTTCAGATTTAGGTTTTTGTTGAAACTGAAGTTGTAACTGAAGAGTATGTAGAGTCTCAGTGGTGCATGCCTGTAATCCTGGTACTTGGAGGCTGAGACAGGAGGATCACAGGTTCTAAAACAGCCTCAGCAACTAGCAAGATTTTCAGCAACCTAGAGAGACCCTGTTTCAAAACAAAAAAAATAAAATAAAATAAAATGGGCTGGGGGGTATAGCTCAGACAAAGTATGTCCCTGAGTTCAGTCCCAGTACTACAAAAAAGAAGAAGGAAGAAGAAGAGGAGGAGGAGGAGGAAGAGGAAGAGGAGGAAGAGTGTGTAGAGTGTAGTTTGGGTGTGTTGATCACTCCTACACATTCACCAAATATGAAATGTGGGAAGATATAAAATCTTACCCATGGCAGTATCCTTTCCTATGGTCTTTCTCTGCTTCTTCCTAATTATTATTATAATTTAATGAGTCATTCCCCATTAGTTCCACATAAATTTTTGCCATATCTCTGAGTCATTTTACTAAAAAGTGGGGCAGGATGCGCTTCTGGACTCATGACTCTTCCTTTCTCTCTCTCTTTCTTTCATTTTGGTACTGGGGATTGAACCTAGGGTGTCCTACCTCTGAGCTATTCCTTCAGCTATATTTTATTTTTTATTTTGAAACAGGTCTTGCTAAGTTGCTGAGGCTGGCCTCAAACCTATGATCCTTTTGTCTCAACCTCGCAAGCACGAGGACCATGACTTTAATGTAACTTGGACATGGCTAAGACTTCCTGACCCAGGGTCCTCCTACTTTCTGATAGGTTATCTCTGAAGGAATTCAGGAAATGCTTCCTTGGTCCATTTTCTGTTGCTCTAACAAAACGTTTAAGGCTGAATGATTTATAAAGAAAAGAGGTTTGTTTAGCTTACAGCTCTGAAGGTCCAAAAGCTTGGTGCCAGAATTTTTTTTTTTTCTTCTTCTTTTTTGGTGTGTTTCTGAGGATTGAACTCGGAGGCATTCTACCTGCAAGCTATACCTCCAAGCCCTTTTTATTTTTATTTTATTTTATTTTTTGTGGCACTGGGGATTGAACCCAGGGTCATTCTACCCCTCAGCTACACCCCCAGCCCTATTTTATTCTTTATTTTGAAACAGGGTCTCCCTAAGTTGTGGAGGGCCTCACTAAGTAGTGGAGGCTGGCTGCAAATCTGCGATACTCCTGTCTCAGCCTTCCCAAGTACTGGAATTACAAGTGTGCGCCACCACAACCAACTCCCTTTTTATTTCCTTATTTTTTTATTTTGAAATAGGATCTCACCACCAGGCATGGTGGCACTTGCCTGTAATTCCAGTAATTGGGAGGCTGAGATAGGAGGATCTCACTCCTGGCTGTGAGACCCTATTTCAAAATAAAAAATAAGAAAAAAAAAAAAAAGGGAACCGGTCATGGTGGCACACACTTGGGAGGCTGAGACAGGAGGATCGCAGGTTCGCAACCAGCCTCAGCAACTTAGTAAGACCATCCGCAACTTAGTGAGACCTTGTTTCAAAATACTAAACAAAATAGGGCTAGGGGTATAGTTCAGAGGTAAAATGTCCCTAGGTTCAATCTCCAGTACAAAAAAAATAAATAAATAAAAAAAGAAGAAGAAGAAGGAAAGAAGGCAAGAAGGCAAGAGGTCTCACTAGATTGCTGAGAGTCTCGCTAAATTGCTGAGGTTGGTTTTGAACCTGCAATACTCCTGTCTCAGCCTCCCAAGTACTAAGATTACAGGCATGTTCCACCACACCTGGCTGTTCGGTTTCTGATGAGGGCCAGGTACTGCTCAACTCATAGCAGAGAAGCAAAAGGAAAACGGATATGTGCAGAAGAAGCCAAGCAGGTGAGGTGGCTTCCCTGTATTACAACTCACTCTCCTAGTAAACAATCCGGTTGCTGGGCGTGATGGTGCACGCTTGTAATCCCAGCATTTGGGAGGCTGAGACCGGAGGATCCGGGTTCGTGGCCAGACTCAGCTACCTAGTGAGGCACTCCGCAACTTAGGGAGACCCTGTTTCAAAATAAAGAATAAAAAATAGGGCTGGGGGTATAGCTCGAAGGTAGAATGCCCCTGTGTTCAATCCCCAGTACCACACACACACAAAAAAAAATCCGGTCCTGGAGAGCCAGAACTCAGACCTTGGAGAAAAACATCAATCCCTCTTAACACCTAGGTGTTAAGCTAGGTCATCATCAGTTCAGGGTGGGAGAGAAGTTGAGAAAACCAAGAGAAGAAGTACAGAGTTTAGGGGAGCCAAATGAGAGAGAGAGAGAAGAAAGATATTTAGAGAAGAAAATGACCAAAGGTAGCAGTAAAGAGCTAGAGAAGGAAGATAGCAAGAAAAGAGGAGAGCACGTGTAGAGGAAAATGATCACATGCATGAACACCATGGAGAAAAAAAAGAGGTTTGAAGATGGGGCCATATTAATTTCCTCAAAAGTAGGAGAGATCTCATAAGTTGTATTTTTTTTTTTTTTTGCATCCCCTATATAATCCCCAAAGTATCCAGTGTATACTTATTGGTTTCAGCATTGTTTATGAACCAGAATCCTGGGACTGGGATTCTGCATTCATGGTGCCCTTCAAATTCTCTTTCCATCCCAAGCTCTTCATCTGATCGGCAGAGGCAGGACTTCAGGCTGTGTAGGCTTTGAGTGCGCAGGGTCTGCCTTACTGGAAAAACTGCTCCCCGAGCTAGGTTAGCAAATCACTCCTTTTGGTTGGATTCAGAAGAAATCCCAAAGAAGAATTCAGGATGAGGATGCCTGGTCTCTGGTGCACCCAGCACCCTCCCTTTCTCCCCTTCTGTGGAGTGAGTCTTCCCAGAGAACTTTACATTCAGTTCAGCACAGGGCTGCTTTCCCAGGTTAGGTCCCTGAGCCAGCCTTCCTGTCTATCCTGTTCAGCCAGCTATTGACCCAACTACTTATACCCCCTTCTCTCTGGCCTGGCTTCTTTACAAGGAGGGTCCCAAGCACTCTCTGCTCTGCTAGGCCTCTTAGTGGCTTGGTGAGAGTGTTTCTTTTTTACCAACAAATCTATCCTTAGAGTCATGTTGTTAGGGATCCCAGTATATTGGGGAGGCAGGGGGGACTGGGAATTGAATGCATGGGCATTCTACCTCCAAGTTACACCTTCAACCCTTTTTATTTTTTAATTTGAAGCACTAAGTTACTAAGGCTGGCCTTGAACCTACGAGCCTTCTGTCTCAGCCTCCCAAGTACTGGGATTACAGGCTTGTGCCACCATGCCCACCTCCCAGCATCTGATAATCCCTTTTTATAAATTCTTATCTGATTTCCCTTCAGTTTTGAAGTTAAATACAGTGGGAAAAGCTTGTGTTAAAAAAAAAAAAAAAAGCCTCAGAGACCAGAAACCTGATCCCCAACTTCCAGTCTTTTTTTCTTGTGACTAAAATATCCTAGGGCCTTCAAGTTTTCAGCACAGCCCTGTTGGAACCTCTTTGAGCTCAACCATTTATCTCTAGAAAAGCACTGAATACAGCAAGAGACTAGGGGCATGCTGACATCTGCTCGTCAGCAGGCCAGAAATGATGGCTTCAATTTCCTTTCTCAATTTATTCCCAGGCTGCTCCCTCCCCATCTTCACAAGCTAGTTCTTATTTTTAAAAGTCAAAGTAATAAAGCCACTCTTCATTATTCATCTAGTTGCATGCTTCCTTCTAGTTACATAAACCCTATGTGCCCCCTACTGGACCTCTCCCATCACCTTCCTGTTCTACCTTTGCCTCCTCTCGCTCATCCCTTCCAGAGGAAATTCAGGGTCATCACCTTTTCTCAAAGTCCTACACTCTTCCAAGAACCTTCTGAGCTCATTCTCAGCTGGCGTGGTCATCACACTGTTAAGAACATACATCATGATATGCTGTACACTCACTGATTTCCTTATGCCAATGTCAGGAATACTTCTCTCAGGGATAATCCTACAAAAATCTGCTGCCCTGAGCCAGGCATGATGGTGCTTGAAATCCCAGGGTTTGGGAGGCTAAGACAGGAGGATCACAGGTTCACAGCCAGGCTCAGCAACTTAGTGAGACTGTTTCAAAATAGAAAATAAAATGGGACTGGGAGTATAGCTCAGAAGTAGAATGATCTTGGGTTCCATCTCTAGTACCACTAAATTAATAAATAATCTGCTGTCCCAGAGAATTTAAAAACCTCAAGGAGATTCAGTTGCCATAACACTATCCCAACAACAGGAATTGTCACTTCAGACTTGAACTGACCCATAATGCCAAAACACTAGACCAGGAACCAAGATTTTTTCGGGGACAGATAGCCCTTTATAGGTATCTGTATAGTCACTCCTCTTGCTGAAAACATCCATATCCTTGGGCAGTAGAATATAAAAGAACATAGCTGAGCATATGAGATAAGATTTTTATATCAAAATCAGAACTTAAGTTCTGTTGTGACATTTATTTACCTACATAACCTGGGCCGGACTATGTAACTATTCCACACCTTAGTTGTAAAATAACACCTCTCTGGTCAAAGGACCAAATGAGAACTTGGAAAGCATTTAATGGCCAGGTATGGTGGCACATGCCTGTAATCCCAGTACTTGGGAGGCTGAGATAGGAGGGTCACAGGTTTGAGACTAGCCTCAGCAACATAAGCAAGACTCTCAGCAACCTACTGAGACTATGTTTCAAAAACAAAAAATAAAAAGGGCTGAGGTGTACCTTGGAGGTAGAATATCCCTGGGTTCAATCTCCAGTACCACAAGAAAATAAATAAAGCATTTAATACAGTGCCTGGTACATGATGAGTATTCAATAAATATTAGAAGTTGTTATAATTATATATGAATAGACGTCCATAGTCAGATAAACTGTTAAAACTCATTGTAGGCTTTTAAATAAAGAATATAGCCTCACTATTTTCTAAAAGCATTGCCTCTAGGAGTTTGCTTTAATGAATTCCTAGAAAGAAGTGATTTATAATTACCATATTGTTGGAATGCAAATAGATACTTCAAAGAAGTGAAAAGTAACTTGTTTTCTTGAGCAGGATAAACATTCCCCTTGGGATCTTGTTTACGAACTCAAATATTTTGTAAGCAAATAGAACTAAGATAAACTCCAACCTTTATTTAGGTTAAATAATCACAAAACTGTATTCTGAGTTTTGAGTAACTGAAGGAGCCATTGCCCAGTGAACTTCCCTAATTTCAAAAGCAATAGGTAAGACAGGCGTGATGACGCACACCTATAACCCCAATGCTGAAAAATATTGGGTAATGGTCAAACCATTGAATTAATAGAGTCAATTTTCAATTATTCACATGTGGATTATTCAAGGCAGATATTTAATGAACGCTGTGTTTGCTTCTTTCTGTTGTAGCTGCCTTTTAATCTTTACTGCCCCCAGTACACACACACACACACACACACACACACACACACACACACACACACACCACACATCCATACCCCACTTTGCCCAAAAGCAAGCACAGCCTATTCTGGTGGTTACAGAAGAATCCAGTGGTCCCTTAGAATAGCGTGTCTTTGTTCCCTTCCTCCCCTAGCTATAGGTTTCCCTTTCCTGAATATCACAGGGTGTGATGGGAAGGGAGAGAAAGAAGGAAGGAAGGAAACCATGGCATGTACCCCGGCCTGGCGGTGCAAATTGTGAGAAACAGAAGGCTTGGGCTCCCTGTGTGCTGGCATCTCTCCTGCCATTTTACTGAAACTTTGGGGTGTTTTTCTCTCTGCAGCACCCACGCTCCTTCCCTTTCTGCCAAAGCTCCTTGTTGTGACAGAGTGAGAGGCTGGTGGTTGGGGGTGGGGAATGCAGTTAGGTAGCCTCTGAGCTGAGTTACATCTCCCCCTCTAAGAGCAGTAAGAGGGGAGATCAGGCTATAGACAAATCCTGGAAACCCCCTCCTGCTGACCCACCTATATACCCAAAGCATCTGTCTGCACACAGAGCTGTGTACCACCTTCACACCCACCAGCATGGACATATAAGCCTTGAAGTCGGTAAACCTCAGGCAAGAAATCCCACGTCACACTGGTATGGATCTGCCCAGGCAACACATGCCCAAGTCCCCCTCTTCTGATCTTTCTTCCTTCTCTCTGCCCAGAGAATGCCACCAGGTGCTGGGAATGCTTGCAGTAAGAGAATAGTGAGTCTTGAGTGCCTGCCCCATAAGCAGGGGGACTACCAGAGGCAGTGCCATCAGACCTCCTAATCCCCTCCTCAGTAGCCTCTACATGGAGGACCCTGGGGCTCCCTCTGAGGGCTCCAACAAATACCTTGGAAAGCACAGACACACATCCCAGCAGAGGGACAGAGGAAGGGTGAGCTAGAGCCCACAGGCTGTGACCTTGTTCCCTGCAGGCTCAGCTGATGGCAGAGAAGCCCCAGGTTTGTTTGAGGGAAAGGCCTGACTACTAGAAGGAAAGAAGGACCCAGTGTTCTCTCAAAGCTCCAGGAGAGCCAGACAATGAAAGCCAGGGGGTAAACCTGAATACCAGAGTAGCCAACATTGCCAAGATGAATTCCTGGACCCAGTCCTATAATCCCAGTACTTGGGAAGCTGAGACAAGAGGACCAAAGGTTTGCAAGCAGCTTCAGAAACCTAGTGAGGCCCTGTTTCAAAATAAAAAATAAAGTAGGGCTAGGAGTACAACTCAGAGGTAGAATGCCTCTGGGTTCAATCCCCAGTACCAAGGGGGTGGAGGGAAGACATGTACCTGGTGGGGATAAAAGATGAGAATGTAGGGGTTCAGCAACAAGTAGCTAGTTTAAGATGGACTCAAACCTCCTTGCTAGCCACTGATAGGCAAATACACTACCTTCTTCCTTCTCTAAATCCTTTTCTTTATCAAGCATCTACACTGTTCTTTGTACTTTATACACATGATTTTAAGTTGAATAACTCTACAAGGTGTTATTGAAGAGAAAGTTGAAAAAGTTGTGGATAGGGATTTTACATGACTTAATCAAGATTACATGACTAGTATGGATATAAAAAGAGGCCCATAGCTGGGCATGGTGGCGCATGCTTGTATCCCAGTATTTGGGAGGCTGAGACTGGAGGATCTGAGTTCGAGGCCAGCCTCAGCTACTTAGTGAGGCCCTCCACAATTTAGTGAGACCTGTTTCAAAATAAAGAATAAAAAATAGGACTAGGGGTATAGCTCGGAAGTAGAATGCCCCTGGGTTCAGTCCTCAGTACCACAAAAAAAAAAAAAAAAAAGGTCCATAAGCTGGATGTGGTGGTGCATGCCCGTAATCCCAGTATGTGGGAGGCTGAGACAGGAGGATCACAGGTTCAAGAACAGCCTCAGCAATTTAGTGAGACTCTCAGCAACCTAGCAAGATTCTATTTGTTTTGTTTCAAAACAAAAGATAAAATAGGTTTGGGGAGTGTAGTTCAGAGGTAGAATGCCCTAGGTTCAATCTCCAGTACCACAAAAATAAATAAGCCCATGGATGGAGCCCTAGGACACTCAATTCTTAAGCTTTTTTTTTTTTTTTTTAATCTCAAAATCCCTTTAAGCTGGTGGCACACGCCTGTAATTCCAGCATTTGGGAGGCTGAGACAGGAGGATCAAATGTTTAAGGCCAGCCTCAGTAACTTAGGGAGACCCTCAGCAATTTAGAAACTCTATTTCAAAATAAAAAGGGATGAGAGTGTAGCTCAGAGATAGAATGCCCCTGGGTTCAATCCCCAGTATCAAAAAAAAAAAAAAAAAAAAAGGAGTGGTGGGAACTGGGGATGTAGCTCAGTGATAGAGCACTTTCCTAGCATGTGCAAGACCTTGGATTCAATCCTCAGTGCAGAGAAAAGAAAGGAAGGAAAAAGAAAGGAAGATTATAAAGATTATATGACTAGCAAGTGAAGGAGACAGGATTGACCGCCCCCCTTTTCTAGGTAACTTGAAACCTTTGCCCTTTCCATGCCAGTGGTAATGCTCTCAGCTTCCTCTGAATTAGCAGGAGAGTAGTATTGGGGACAGGGTGTAGAGGAGGAGGCACCTGTGCATTGTCTTTCTTCCAAGAGAAAAAGAGTAGCACAGGCTCAGGCTCTGGATCCTCTGTCAATCTTCCAATCTCTGGGGGATGTAGCCAGCCTCAGCTACTTAGTGAGGCCATCTACAACTTAGTGAGACCTTGTTTCAAAATAAAGGAATAAAATAGGGGTGGGAGTGTAGCTCAGAGATAGAATGCCCCTGGGTACCATCCCCAGTAACACACACACACACACACACACATACACACACACAGTAGTCTCTTTCTAGGCCCTATTTCCCAGCTATCAACTTCCTTCCCTATATGCAACAAATGTTAATTTCCTATGCATTTTTCCAGCGAAATTTATTCCTACAAAAGTAGTACATGAGTGGTGGCGCACGCTTGTAATTCCAGCATTCGGGAGGCTGAGACCGGAGGATCCAGGTTCGCGGCCAGCCTCAGCTACCTAGTGAGGCACTCTGCAACTTAGTGAGACTCGGTTTCAAAATAAAGAATAAAAAATAGGGCTGGGAGTATAGCTCAGAGGTAGAATGCCCCTGAGTTCAATCCCCAGTACCGCAAAAAAAAAAAAAAAAAAAAAAAGTAGTACATGTGTGTTTTTGCCCCCAAAGAAAATATTTTAAACTGAAAAATCATAAAAGACTTGTAAATTTGGTTAAAACTTGAATAATAAAGTACAAATATTTCAGAGTAGCCCTTTCCAGCCTGTGGAAACAGCTAGAACAAAGGCCCTGAATTAGACCAAACATGGCAGATCCTAAAACAAGAAGGGAGACTCATGTCTTTGGACATACTGAGCCAGAGGGCAGTGATTTGAGGTAAACTGGAGAGAAATTAGGAAATGGGAAACTCCCCTTAAATGTTCTATCATGAAGCCAGGCGCGGTGGCACATGTTTATAATCCCAGTACTTGGGAGGCTGAAACAGGAGGATCACAGGTTTGTGGCCAGCCCATTTATCTACTTTTCCTAAGTGTCCACCCTGGAGAGAGAGGAAGGTCATCTAACTCTAGTTTTCCTCTTTAGTCTTAAAGAGGGAATATTCTATCTTTTAATGATATAGTTCATATATATATTTGTATGAGTATAGAAAAGGGTATGGAAGCCAGGCGAGGTGGCGCATGCCTATAATTCCAGTACTTGGGAGGCTGAGACAGGAGGATCAAGGTTCAAGGACAACCTCAGTAACTTAAGCACTCAGCAACTTAGTAAGACCCTGTTTCCAAATAAAATATTTTTTATTGGGGGTGTAGCTTGGAGATAGAAGGTGCCTGGATTCAATCACCAGCAACACACACACACACACACGCGCGCCACAAAAAAAAAAAAAAAAGAAAGAAAAAAAGAAAGAAAAGAAAAAGAAAAAAGTGTGGAGCAGAACAAGGGCTAGAAGGGAGCATGGGGACATTGTGATTAACATTCATAGAGGGAGGCCCTACAATCAGAATTCCCAATCCAGGATCTTGATAAAAGCTTTGTAAAGATGATGATTATCATCCTGAATTGAGCAGATGGCTTCTTACCTAATGGCAAATACCAAGAGAAATAATTAACTCTCTGCCCAGGGCTTTGCTTAGAAAGCCATAAGATATTCTTGATTTATGCAACACTTATGTAGCTAGACATTTTCAACCTCAAGTTTTCTATTAGTACTTAATATATGTTCAGCATCTTGGGGAAGGCAAGTAAAATAGAGCACCTAGTCACTATCCTGAAGGACTTTATAATTCAGCTGAAGAAAGAGAACTTGTACTTGTGAAATAATGGTGAGTTAACAGAGCAAAACAGTTCAGAGAAGGTAGGAACCAAGATGACCAAAAGCTATCAAAGAAGAGCCCATGGGAAGGTAAATAAATAGTGAACTGTCTTAAAGGACAGGGAGGATCTGAATAAAAATAATGCCATCCTGATTAAGAGGAGATTATGTAAACAAAGAGAACAGCAAATGACTTAGTAACTACTCAATAACTAGCCAGCAGTAGCTTCTACTTTTCCTCTTCTTGCTACTTTCTTTTTCTTTTATTTTTTTAGTACTAGGGATTGAAATCCATAGGCATTCTACCTCTAAGTTAAACCCCAACCCAACTTTTATTTCTTATTTGGAAATGGTCTCACTAAGTTTCGAAGAGCCTTGCTAAGTTGCAGAGACTGGTTTCAAACCTGTGATCCCTCCTGTCTCAGCCTCCCAACTTCTTGCTATTTTCAATTCACAGAACACTTTCTTATAAAGTCTCTCATTTGATACTTGCAATAACCCTGTGATGGGGCAGGGCTGATGGTACTGTTTCCACTTCACATAAAGCAACTGAGGCTCAGGATGATTAAATACATTGCTGAAGTCACAGAGCAGAAATTGAAACCCAATTGTTCTGACTCTACATAGCACAGGATTCCATGGTTGTAGGGAGAGCAGCAGGCAATCCAAGCAAGAAAAACAGCAGAATAAGAGAAAGAAGCAGGGAGTCTTGATAAACCCAATTACATCTCAGTGGCACCCGTAGCACTTTCTCTTGAAAGGAGCCTGCACTCTCTGCCTTCTCCTCTAGTTAGTGTCCACATTCACAGATCATAGGTCCTAGCTCAGGACAGGAGAAACTTACTGGTTGACAACCTCAACAGAGTAGGAAAACTGTGAGCGAGAGATATCCAACACTTCTACAATCTCATTAGCACTGCAGACCCACATACACATGCATCAGACCTGAAGGTTGTCATTGGTAAGTTACTAAGCCTGAGGCCTGAAATAAATTAGTCCATGTCTCAGAAAAACAAGGTTATGTTACTCATATTAAGTATTAAGTGTTGGTGTGGATTAAAATGCCATCTACTGTTTCGCAGGTCACCTTTCTTTTCTCAGGACCCTGTAAGTGTCTGAAGGGTTATCTTTCTCACCCTCCACTCAGACTCACCAGAGCACATTGGCCCTGCTCTCCTCTTCCCAGAGGGAACTGGCTGAGTTGAACCATCTACGACTGTCTATTAGAGCCAGGCTCTGAGGCCCCGCGTAGGGGGGCTTCAGTGTCTGCCTTTGGAATGAGGCTGCCTTCTGGGGTTGCCCCTGGCAACCAAGCTGCCTGAATGTCTGTGTCTCTTAGAGGAGCCTGGGAGCTGGGGAAGGGGGGGGGGGGCAGCCCCTGAACTACAGGATGCAGGGAGCAGAGCCATCATTGTCGTTTCCTCCTCCCAGCTCCAGATTCCACTCTCCTGATGAATACAATTGTTTCCCCCTCACCTGTCTTCTCCAGGTCAAAAGGATCAGTCTGAGATTCTCCCTGAGGACAGGGAAGGGGGAAAGAACCTGTCCTATTTAGCCTATGGCAAGGATCTATGCACCCAACACATCCTTGGCCAGTTCCTAGCACAAGCATATGCTTTCCATGACTAATAGCATTTCATCCAGTAAGTTCAACATCCCCTTCCCCAGGAAGCCTGCCCTTTTATGCCCTGGGAAGGAATAAGGACCTTTGCCACAAGACCCTGTGTCACTCTATCACAAGAATTCATATCTCTCTCTTTAGCATGTGTGAGGTCCTGGGTTCAATCCCTAGCACCGCAACAATAAACAAACAAAATAATCACTCAAGTTGTGTATTCATCTGTTGTTTGCACTATCTTCTTGCAGTTAAAGATTGTGTCTTATTCCAGCACAGCACCTGGGACATAAGGACAGGTTAAATGCATGTTGAATAGAGAATGAATGAGAACACAGACTGACAAGAGGAAACAGGGAAAGCAGGAGGGAGCTTTTCAAGCCTTGGTGGAGGAAGCAGTAAGTGCAGAGCACAGAAGGGCTCTGCAGTGATTCAGCTTCATCTACAAGGTAGGGTGTGTACAGGGAGCAGGGAAGGTAGGCCGGGACCATCCAGGACAATCTCGAAAGCTGAATTAATACATTTGGGCCAGAGAGCAGCATGTTCAAAGCAGCAGGTTCCTAAAGGAAGACAGATCTGGTGGGGTGTGCAGGATGGACTAAGGGAAACCCAGCAGGCAGAGAAATTAGTCAGGAGACTGTTTTGACAGCCCAGACTTGATACATAAAGGGTCTAGACGAGAGCAGTGATGGGGGAAATGAAAGCAAGAAATAAACCACCCACCTCTGTTGGATGGCTTCTTATGCAGCCTATGAATGTCAGCTGCTACCTAACCTTGTTTAATTAGCATCCTGTGGTTGCCATCTGAGCTGACTGGCCATTGAGCTTTGTGCTCTGCAGAAATCTTAGATGCCATCCAGGGTACTGTCATTACTTCCAGGGGCTGAGTGGTATAAGATAAAGAGAGATCTAGGAGACTATTTCCCAAATCCATAGTCCTGTGGTCCATTGTATATTGGTAGGCATGTTGAGAAAAGAAAGGAAGGAAGGAAGGAAAGATGAAAGGAAGGAAGGGAGGGGAGGAGGGAATTCTCTGCTCAGACAGTTGTGGGAAACTCAAGATTCAACAAAAGAAAAAAATTCCTTTACTAGAATATGTCAAGGGGCCTTATACCCTTGTCCACAATGTTTGTGAACTATAAATGGCAGTGGAGCCTTTTTCATGCCACACCCATTTGCAGCTCCTAAAAGCGCATTTACAAAACAGCTGGAAGATTCTGGAATCAAGTTTGTTTGCCTTGCCTCCTGCAGGATGCATCTGGACTACATATGTCAAGCACACTGCCTGCATGCCTCCCGCCCTGCTCAGAGGAGTAGCTTCACTCATAGCACTACCTGAGAAGCAGGATAGAAGCTGTTTGTGAGGTCTGACTCTGGAGCCAGCCTGCTTGCATTCAAGTCCCAGCTTTGCCTCTTAATAATTATGCAGACTCTCTGTGCTTCAGTTTGCTTATCTACACAATGGGGAAATATTAGAATCTACTTCAGTAGGGCTGTTGGGAGGATTATATTAACAAGTTAAGTCATAAAGAGCACTTAGTCTTGTACCTGGTGGATGGGAATCCCTCAATAAATGTGAGCTATTGAGCCAAGTGTGTGATCTCAGTACTTGGGAGGCTGAGACAGGAGGATCGCAGCTTCAAGGCCAGCCTCAGCAACTTAGTGAGACCTTGTTTCTAAAATAAAAATAAGCCATGCATGGTGGTGCACGCTTGTAATTCCAATACTTGGCAGGCTGAAACCAGAGGATCCGGATTCGCAGACAGCCTCAGCTACTTTAGTGAGGCTCTCCGCAACTTAGTGAGACCCTGTTTCAAAATAAAGAATAAAAAATAGGACTGGGGGTGTAGCTCAGAGGTAGAATGCCCCTGGGTTCAATCCCCACTACTGCAAAATAAAATAAAATAAAAATAATAAAATAGGGCTGTGGATGTAGCTCAGAGGTAGAATGCCCCTGGGTTTAATCCCCAGCACCACAATAAAAAAGAAAAAAATGTGAACTACTACTTTTTATACAACCAAGTGTTCTATGATGTGAGTCTAAGCCCTCCAGCGCAGGCTCTGAAAAGGGTGACTTGGTAAGGCCTGCTATGAAAAGGTGAAGGGAATCCAATTCCCTTTGAAGAATTAGGAATGGGACTCAGGGCCAAATGACTAGTGGTGGGAGTGAAAGCTCAAAAGATGCATGGAATAAGGCATGAAGAGTCATAGCAAGCAACCGTGTCAAGAATCTACCCTCCCTCTCCATGCTCAGAGTCCCATTCTCTGGCTGCCCCTGTGTCCTTTTCCATTTTGTGTTGCTTTAACAGAACACCTGAGACTGGATAATTCTGGGAAAAAAAAAAAGACAGAGATTTATTTCTTACAGTTCTGGA
This sequence comes from Graphiurus murinus, assembly GCA_004027655.1. Lineage (NCBI taxonomy): Eukaryota > Metazoa > Chordata > Mammalia > Rodentia > Gliridae > Graphiurus > Graphiurus murinus. The sequence goes on along the minus strand of PVLC010010295.1, from coordinate 21,035 downwards.
GGGTGGCAGGAAGTTGAAGGTCAAGGGGCATACAGTCTCCTTACTTCATCATCCCGTGGCTGAGGATAAGTGAGTAAAAGATTGAATTTGTAGCCTCAAACCCGTTTATAACTGGCAGCAACCCAATCACAAGGATGGGACCTAATGACCTAAACATCTTTCCTTAGGCCTCACCCAACACTATAGCATTGGGGATTAGGTTTCGACCACACGCTTTTGTGGGGGACACATTTAAACCATAGCACCCCACTTGCCCTCCCTTTAACAGAGCTCATCAAGCCCTCAGATATATCAAGTAAGTGGCTTCCTGGCTTCAGTACCAACTCAGTAGGTATCTACAGACTCTTAGTGTATGAGTAAGAAGCTCATAGCTAAATGTAGTAGCATATACCTATAGTCCCAGCACTTGGAAAGCTGAGACAGGAGGATTGCAGGTTACAGACCAGCCTTAGTAACTTTAAGAGACCCTCGGAAACTTAGTGAGACCGTATTTCAAAATGTGTGTGTGTGTGTGTGTGTGTGTGTGTGTGTGTGTGTGTGTATGTGTGGTACTGGGGATTGAATCCAGGGGTACTCTATCACTGAACTATATCCCCACCCCATTTATTTATTTGTTTGTTTGTTTATTACAGTACTGGGGACTGAACCTAGGGGCATTCTCCCTCCAAGCTACATCCCCAGTCCTAGTTTTTATTCTTTTTTTTTTTTTTTGAGGTACTGGGGATTGAACTCAGGGGCATTCTACCTCCGAGATATACCCTCAGCCCTATTTTTTATTCTTTATTTTGAAACCGAGTCTCACTAAGTTGCGGAGTGCCTCACTAGGTAGCTGAGGCTGGCCTCGAACCCGGATCCTCCGGTCTCAGCCTCCCAAATGCTGGGATTACAAGCGTGCGCCACCACGCCCGGCTCCTAGTTTTTATTCTTTATTTTGAAACAAGGTCTCACTAAGTTGTGGAGGGCCTCATCAAGTAGCTGAGGCTGGCCGCAAACCTAAATCCTCTGGTCTCAGCCTCCCAAGTACTAGGATTATAATCGTGTGCCACCACGTCCAGTTATTTTTTTATTTTGAGGCAGGGTATCACTAAGTTGTTTAGGCTGGCCTGAAACTTGTGATCCTCCTGTCTCAGTCTCCCAGGTATTGGGATTACAGGTGTGTGCTACCATGCCTGGCAAAAAAAAAAAAAAAATTCAAGGGCTAGGGATGTAGCTCAAAGATAGGACACCCCTGGTTCAAACCAGGGTACAAAAAAAAAAAAAGAAAGAAAGAAAGTAAAAGAAGAGGCTCTCTTTGCTCTTACCACACACATACCTTTCCAGATGCTTACTCTGAACTCAGCTTTCACAACATTCCAAAGATAGGCTTTTGAACTTACCAGATAGAATGAAGGAAATAAGTCCTTCCACCAATACAAAGTGCTTTTATGTGTATTACCTCATCTGATTTTGAAAACAGCACTCTGAGGAAGGTATTATTATTATTCCCATTTTATTTATTTATTTTTAATGTTAAGGATTAAACTCAGGGCCTCGTGCATATGAGGCAAGTGCTCTATCACTGAGCTACATCCTTGGCTATTATTCCCAAGCTTAGAGAACTTAGCAATAGGTCACATAGCTACAAAGGGCAGAATAGGAGTGAACCCAGCACTTTCACCTCTAAGACAGGGGCCTAGCTATCCACTGTACCCTCTACCTTGGCCTCCCCCTCAACTCAGAACTTATGGTCAGGCCAGTATACCCAAGAATCAGCCCTCGATTGACCAAGAACTTGTCTATAAGCAGATTATACTCAGTTCTGTGGATTTGTGGGAAGGCGGTACCCCACATACCTAGCTTAGACTCTGGAAGTGACTTTTGAAGGAGAAGAGCTGGTGAGGGCATTCAGATATGCCAGGAGCAAAGTCTTGGATCAGAGCTGCTCAGCCAGCTCTTGTCACACACTCTCCTCTGGGGAAATCCCCAGCAGCTGTGCTATGGTGGGGTTCAATATTCTGCCCTAATGTGGTTTGACAGCAGTTAAAAGGCTGGAGTGGGAAGATACTAAGACTAAAAATCCCTTAGTGGAAATGTGGTTTCTTATTAATGTTTTGTGTGTTCTCTGCCTTCTCAGGGGCTTAGGTACGACAGTTATCTGAAAGGTTTTGAGTCCCATTCATTAGCTATGGTAAAAAGCATCTCATTCTTCTCTTGCCTCCAGAGAGGTCCTGACCCTAAATTCTCTTAGGGAGATGATGAATCTGTCTGCTTCACTTTTCTCTTTAGACCTGTTGCTCCTCTCTTGCATAAGCAACCAGTTTCTTCTCACTTACAATTTCCCTTCTGAATCCTAGGACTCACTCCTTTCTCCTTTCCCTGGCCCTCTCCTTATCCACCAACATCATTACAGAATCTTTCTGAAGGCACCCCAAAGTTCCCCATCTTTTTTCATTTGTTTTGCAGGGCTAGGGATTGAACCCAGGGCCTTAGACATGCTGAGGATTCAACTCAGGGCCTGGGTCAGGCATACTAGGCATTCACCCTACCACTGAGCTACACCTCAAGCCCTTCCCCCATGTTTTTATCTCCTGAATTCCTTCACTACAAAGGAGAAAAGGACATATTTTCCTTGTCATCCTCCCTAGTCTGTGGGACTGAGAAGGCAGATGGTCCGAGCTCCTTCCACCCTATTGCTACCTTTCTCTGCAGCTCGTGAGCTGCTAAAGTCTATGATGGTACAGAGACCAAGGGAACCACAGAATTCCCTCAGGGACCAAAAAAGCCAACTCAATAGATTTGGAACCCCAAAGAGAGAGAGTTCAAGAGAACATTGGAGGAAAGTTCCAACCCCAACACACACACACACACACACACACACACACACACACTCACTCACTCCTCTCTCTCTCTCCCTACTCAACCCTTTCAAGAGAGAGGCTAATGGAGTCATCCAGGGAGAAGTTAATGGAGTTGGCCATTAAATGCAGCAGCTGCCAGAGAATTAGGCTGGCTGGGCAGAGGGCCTGAACCCATTTATTCCAAACTGCAGCCCCCATCACATAGTTCAGGTTTTTATCTTTTCATTTCCACATTGTGCTTCAGCCAGGTCACTGAATGGCAACTCCTGGTATGACAACCAGCATGCTTCCCTGGAACACACAGAGATGCCTGCCTGCCCACCAGCTACAAAGGCGGTGCTTGGAAAGATGGGAGGTAGGATGGTGGGAAGTCAGCACACATCTTCTGAAGCCCACCCATGCCCAAGAAAATGTTACTTTAAAAACCTTGACTAGAAGCCGGGCGTGGTGGTGCACACTTGTAATCCCAGCATGCGGGAGGCTGAGACCGCAGGATCCGGGTTTGTGGCCAGCCTCAGCTACATAGTGAGGCACTCTGCAACTTAGTGAGACTCGGTTTCAAAATAAAGAATACAACAAGCCGGGCGTGGTGGCGCACGCTTGTAATCCCAGCATTCGGGAGGCTGAGACCGGAGGATCTGGGTTCGAGGTCAGCCTCAGCTACCTAGTGAGGCACTCCGCAACTTAGTGAGACTCGGTTTCAAAAATAAAGAATAAAAAATAGGACTGGGGGTATAGCTCGGAGGTAGAATGCCCCTGAGTTCAATCCCCAGTAC